>KV454696.1:0-83064 GCA_001662585.1 Pseudogymnoascus sp. WSF 3629
ATGCTAGTCTAGGAAAAGTAAGCTAGATTAAATCTAAAGAGAGAAGAAGAAAGGAAGGAAGGAAGTAAGGCTATTCCTTATTATATGTAGCTATGCACTTAGCAGTTCCTTATAACCTTAGTAGCTATTATAGCTGCCTGTTCCCATAGTTGCTAGTAGCTATAAGCTATAATCATAATAGCTAGCTTCTAGGTATAGTACGAATTCTCTATACTTCGTGAGTCTTTCTGTAATAACTAGGATAGAATCATAGAATATTCCTATTAATGGGTCCTTAGATAGTAGTAGCTTAACAATGAAATCCAAAGCTATTAACTTCTATGCTCCTTTTAGTACTAGTGTCGATTTAAGCTGACCATATGGCAGGTGCCTATTAGACTTCAATTTGCTACAAATGTCACACTCTCTTACTACTGTCTCTACCTACTTCCTTATACCTAGGAAGTAGTAGTGTTAGGTGATTCATTTAAAGGTTCATGTTACTTCCTAATAACCATGTGCTAGTAATGAGTGTTGTTCTTACACTAGTAGAGCATCTCATTTAGCTTAGGACATACACTAATCCTTTATATTAAATTAATCCTTATTCATTAATGGCAAAGTTGCCTTTGACTTTGGTTAAGACTTGCTTTGTACATTCGTCTATTATGTAGGCTTTTTTAAGTCTGTCTTCTAGTTCTAAGTTCTCTATAGTGGCAATTATAGCTAGTAACTTGTTATATTCCATTCCTACGTCTGTTTTCTTTAATATTACTCTAGGTCTTTCTTCCTTTAGACTAATGTAGTTAGTCCTTCTACTAAGAGCATCTACTCTTGCATTCTTAGAGCCCTTATAATAGGATATTATAAAGTTGTAGGCTATGAGGGTTTCTGCCTAGTAGACTTGTCTTTGATTTAAGACTTTAGTTAAGGTGAAATATATAAGGTTCTTATGATCCATCTATACTTGTATTTTGTAGGTACATCCCTTAAGATATACTTGCCATTGCTCCATAGCAATGACAATAGCTAGTAGCTCCTTGTTATAGATGTCATAGTTAAGCTCTATGGGTAATAGTTTCCTAGAATAGTATGCAATTAGTTTGAACTTACCATTTTCATCTAGTTGGTTTAGACATGCTCTAATTATAAAGTTAGAAGAGTCTGTCTTAAGGATGATCTTCTTCGTAGGGTCAAATGTAGCAAGGATAGGTACCTCTATGAACTTTGCCTTAAGTTCCTAGAAGGTAACCTCTGCCTTGTCTGTTCATTTGAACATGAGATCCTTCCTAGTGAGCTCTATAAGTGGTTAAGCTACCTTAGAATATCCTATAATGAACTGTTAGTAGAAGTTGGCAAAGCCTAAGAAGGCTTGTACTTCCTTGACTATGGTTGGTGTTAGCCATTCTAATACTACTATAACCTTTGCTTAGTTCATTTTAATGCCATGCATTCTAATAATGTAACCTAAGAATTTGACTTAGTTCTTATAGAACTTGCATTTCTCTAGTTTAAGGAGTAAGTTATATTTCTCTATCTTTTCTAGGACAAGCTTAACATGTTTAACATGCTCTTTCTTACTCGTTAAGTATACTAGGATGTCATCTAAGTAGATAATGATGAAGATGTCTAGGTACTTATGTAAAGCATCATTCATTAGTCATTACATAGATGTAGGTGCGTTTGTTAGCCTAAAGGGCATGACTTAATACTTAAATAGGCCATAGTAGGTGTAGAATGCTATTTTCTACTCTTCCCTAGCCTTAACTTAAATTAGGTTATATGCACCTTATAAATCTAGCTTACTAAAGATCTTTGCTCCTTAGAATCTATCATGTAGCTCGTTAATTAAAGGTAGGGCATACCTGTCCTTAATTATGATATTGTTTAATGCTTAATAGTCTATACATAACCATAAGGAGCTGTCTTTCTTTAGTACAAAAAGCACTAGGCTTCTTGCTAGTAATGTAGATGGTTTAATGAATCCTTTTGCTAGGTTGTTATTAATGTACTCCTTAAGTACCTTTAGCTCTTTTTCTAATAGCTAGTATATTAGTCTAAACGGTAGACTCTTGTCTTTTTCTAAGGGTATCTTGTGATCCCATGGTTAGTGCTTAGGAAGTGCCTTGTTCTTAGGGCCTTCCTAGAATAACTGCTTGTATTCCTAGTACTCCATTAGTATACTTGTTAATGAGGATGCCTAGGCTAGGTCATTAAGCTTAGAGGTTATACATAACTCCTTCTAGCCCTAAGAGGGTTTCTCTTGATTTTGTGTAGTGTCTGTTCCTTGTTTACACGCGTACTAGCTCATCATAATTTTCTCATTCTACTAATTGATTTAGGGATTATGTTTCTTAAGCCATAGCATACTAAGGATGCATGCATGATTGTCTATATACATAATGTCAAATTAGATCATTTCCTTATGTCTACGTAGCATGACCATTTCTAATGGGACTGTCTTAAGGGTTATCATTCCATCGTTAGTTAAGATAGGTTCTCCATCTATGACCATTAATGGGTATGGGTTGGTTTTTAGTTGCATTTTAAAACCCTAGGTGTCTGCTACTTTCTTTGTTATAAAGTTGCCTATTACTCCTAAGTCTATCATTACTTAGAGGTGTTGCTATTATATCCTAGCAACTACATATAGCTACATGCTACCTATCATGATGTATAGCTGTTTTGTACTAGGCCTCTTATTGTCACTCGTTAGTAGCCTACTATTAAGGACTCCTAGTTTTTTAACTAGAGTTGTCTAGTAGAGCGTCATCTCTAGATAATCTCTTTCATCTCTATCCTGCTATAGTATATAGGTATCTAACCTCTTAGGAATTCTTAGTACTTGTATTTCTAACCATAGTAGATGTTACACTCATTATGATAATACTCTTTCTATAGTAAGTATAGGTGCTAGGGGTGATTAATCTCTGCCACATTTCATTGTTCTAATTTCCTCCTAACCCTGTCATCTATAAGCTTAGTTTCTTTCATAATCTCACGTAGGTCTTCTACGTCCTTATTAGTAGGTTCATAGTCTATAGTAGCTTTGTCTACTTGTAGTTCCTAGGGCTTAGGACCCTGTTCCCCTACTCCTTGTGCATCTAATGTGTTGTACTCTACAAGCTTGTACTTTAGCTAATTAGTAGCTTCTAGCTCTATATGCTATGCTTTATGGGGTTCTAGATAGTAGGGGGTAGTCTAGCTAGCATTACATCTTGTGAACTACTACCTCCTAGTCTTAGAACGTGCCTAACCACCAAGCAGGGGGTCCTAGCATAAGAGGTCCTAGTCTAGCTAATGTTTAAAGCATGCTTTCCTTCATCATCTCTACTGCTCTAGGTAGGTGCTCCTTAAAGGTAGTCTTACTAGCTTCATCTTTAAATGCCTATAGTCTATGTCTCTAAGACTTAGTTAACCCCTTATTCATAAGTTCGTTATCATCCTTATCCTTACTACTCTCTTCGTTTAAGCTTTCTCCTTTAGGGGTACTATTGCTGTTAATTCCCTAGTTAGGTTTGTTTATAAACGTAGCGTTTAGCTATCCTCCTCTAGAATTATATCCTCCTTGTCCTTAGAAGGTGGCATTTAGTTACTTGCTAAACCTTTTCCTACCATTCCCTTTCTTTAGTTGTCTATAGTCCCTAGCCATGTGGCTAGACTTGTCATAGTTAAAACAAAGTCATTCCTTAAACTGTCTCTCCTTCTTAGGGTCATGGGGTCACCTACCTTACTTAAAGGTGGCATTAAGTTCTATAGGTTAAGGCTAATGACTCTTCTAATTACATCTCTTCTAAGTCCATTAGTTACTAGATGACCCTCCTCTTTTCTTAAGTTAGCATTCATAGTATTAATTATTAATTTTCTAAGCTAGCTTAATCATTTCCTTAAGGTCATTAGGTTTGTTAGATTAGGATATCTCATCTTTTACATAATCTTTTAATCCTATGTAGTACTAATCACATATAGCCTCATCTCCCTAGTTAGTAAGGATAGCATGCTACTAGAACTTAGTAGTATACGTAACAGCTAATCCTCTCTATTTAAGAGCTTAGATAGCTCTTATGGCATTACGTCTAGCGTTAAGGTCTCTAAAATTAGCTTTGAGTTGTTTAACGAAGCTAGTCTAGCTAACGAAGATGCCCTTCATGCTGTCCTTAGCTATAGTAGTAACCCTTCTATCTACCATGTGGTATACCATATAGTTAGTGAGGTAGTTAGAGATCTAATTAGAGATAGGGCCCCTAAGGAGGGCCACTGCCTAAAGGACCTATTCTACTTCCTATGTAAAGTGTTTAGCATTAAAGGCCATCTATAATTCTACCTATATAAGGAAACTCTTAAGCTTCTTGTAATCTCCATTAAAGGTATTAGGGAAGGCAATCTTGAGTTTGTCTAAAGGGTAAGGCTTAACGACCTCTATAGTAGGTTTAACTACTAACTTCCCCTTTAACCCTACATTTAACGTAGAATCGTTTCCTACTATGTTGCTTTATATATAGGCTAGTACCTCATAGAAGTAGTGCTTAAAGTATAACACTAACTACTAAATGATAGTAGATATAGAGGTTCTCTTACATAAAGGTTTAACTTAACAGAGGAGGTAGGGGATTAGACACAAAGGCTTTTAAGTAACACATTACTAGTATATAACAAATACTATATTAAGTTAAGCATGAAGCTCCTATCTAAGAACTAACTATCTACTTATATAGTAGCATCATGCTAAATGGATCCTACCTACTACTTAGATAATCCCTAGGTAATACTTATACGATCCTAGATCCCCTAAGGATTAGGTCACGTGGTCCTGGTTCTCATATCCTCCTCCTAACTAATGACCATAGCTTCCTAGATGCATTCTCTTATCTAATCCCTTGTCTAGTGCTAATGGTAAGGTAAGCCGTAATAGTAAGGGGGTAGTCTATCTATATAAGAGGGAGAGGATATCCTTTAGGTAGCTAAGGTTAATACTTAGGTCTATATAGAGGTAGCAAGTAAGACTGCTTAGTAGGTGAGTTCTATAGTCTAATAGTAGCACTATGGCTAATGTAAGAAGATAAGACATAATGCCTATACATGTAAGAGGTACTAGGAATTAATTACAATTAAATAAGGGTCATTATATAGAGTAGTAGTAGTATAATAGTAGAAATACTTAGATTTTAGTGTTTTAGTAGGCTACTTACTTAGGTAGGCTACTTACCTATAAAATACGTTAACGTAGATCACCACTTCATTAGACACCCCACTTCGTTAGACACTTTTCCCAGCCACCACCACCCTAACTTCAAAGCGCGTTTTCTCCTACAACAACAATGCAGGTCCTTGCCCTTGAGTCCCGAATTATCCTCGTGATTAAAGCGATTCAAACAACACCGTAATTGACCCTCTAACGCGCTACAAAGCAGTTTGACGTCCCTAGAAGCACGCTTAGTGACAGGATGGCTAGAAAAGCTCCTAAAGCTAACAAGACTAGTGGCAAGCTGACCCTGACCTCAAGCGAAGAGGAGGCGATTGTTCAATATGTACTACAGCTGGATTTGAGAGGGTTTTCACCCTAGAGGGCTGACGTGCAAGATATGGCTGATCTTCTACTAGGTAAGCACGTAAAGCTACGCGTTAGGAAGAACTAGACTGACCGCTTCATTACATGACGACTAGAGCTCCGTACTTGTTTCTCTCGCGCCTACGACTACTAGAGGGGCTTACAAGAAGATCCTAACGTGTTAAACGCATGGTTCTGTCTAGTCGCTAATATGCGCGCAAAGTACGGCATCTAAGACTGCAATTTCTATAACTTCGATGAGACCAGCTTTATGATGGGTATGATACGTGCGCAAATGGTCGTTACACGTTTAGAACGAATTAGTAGGCCTAAGGCTATTCAGCCTAGCAATCGAGAATGGGCTACGGCCATTTACAGCATTGTAGCAGATGGCCATGTAGTGCTGCCTTTCCTTTGTGTTGCAGGCTGATTCCACCTCGCTGCCTAGTACTCTAGCGGCCACATTCTAGCTAATTAGGTCGTTAAAACGACCCAAAACGGTTGGACTGACCATGATATAGGCCTCGAATGGCTTAAGCACTTTGATCAGTATACGAGGGCCCGTTAAAAGGGTGCTTGGCAGATGCTAGTGCTAGATGGCCATAAGAGCCACATCAACGCTAAATTTGACGAATACTGCAAGGCTAACAACATCGTACCACTCTGTCTGCCTCCCCATTCCTCGCATCTAACCCAGCCGCTTAACGTTAGTGTTTTTAGCCCATTAAAAAAGGCGTACGGTGCTCAGATCTCATTCCTCATCTGAGCGCACATCACGCACATCACTAAGGATGACTTCTTCCCTGCGTTCTGAGCCGCCTTTGAGGCAGTTTTTGTAAAACAAAATGTTGAGGGCGGCTTTCGAGGGGCTGGCCTAGTCCCTTTCAACCTAGATGCCGTGATTTCGAAGCTTAATGGACGCTAACACCCCCTAGGACCTCTAACGGCCTGCCTCAACCTTGGGTCTCCTAGACGCCCCAAACTGCTACTGAGGCTATTTCGCAGTTGACTTTAATCAAGGATCAGGTGGCTAGACACCAGGGAAGCTCCCTAACGCCAATTCTTAACTCTATCAACTAGTTGGCGAAGGCTACGGTAGCGATAGGCCATTAGTTAACGCTTTTGACTAGTGAACTCAACATGGTTCAAGAGGCTAATGAGGCCCTTTCAAAGCGCCAAAGGGCTAAGAGGACCTGATTGCAAGATTCAGGACCTCTTACTAGTAAGGAAGCCAGCCAGCTTCTAGTGGAAAAGGGTGTTATTAAGCAGGAAGGACGCGACGAAGGTGTGGGGGAGGGGTCATTGAAGTGGCGCAAGATAGGCGCACAGCTTTGTGGCATTTGCTGCAAAACTGGCCACAATGCAAGGACCTGCCTAGAGGCTGCAGATGCAGATAGTTCATTAGATTCCAACTCAGTAGAGTTGAATTGAGCGTTTTTTCATAGAGTTGTTGGGATTAGAAGTTAGGGGGTCTGGAAAAGTGTCTAACGAAGTGGGGTGTCTGACGAAGTGGTGATCTACGTTATACCCTTTATAATAAGAAACCTAATATGTCTATTAGTAGTACTATTTATAGTGTTAAGTCTTATGTACTATTAGAATACCTCCCCCTACGTCTACATGCTTAACTTTAGTAGTGTTAGAGAGAGAATGTTATTTAATTTAACTTAATGCATTCTATTATTTAGATGTTATCTACTTAAAGTAGCCTTATGACTATGCTAGGGCATTACGTGCTTCTTTAGAGAGGGTTTTCTGTCCTATAGTACTAGGTAAGTCCTTAAAAGTAAATGAAGAGTGTTATAGATGGTAGATTACAAAATCTAGACATAGTAAGAGCGTGCCTTTTATACCATTTTTAAGCTTACCCTTACTCACCCTTGCTTACCCTCGCTCACCCTACTCACCTTTGCTCACCTAGGTACCAGATTATCTATGGCCATCTAAAGTCGTGGTGCATTACGTTCATCGCGTCTTAATACAAGACCTACTTCGTGCGTGTTAACGTGGCCGCCATCAGGTAGTTAAGGGGGACAACCAGATTATCGTGAGGCATCAAAAACTTGAGGGCGGCGACGCTCACCCGCTAGTCCAAATGGCACCGTCCTGAGTATTAATCCACTTCAAGCTTGAGATCGGTGGATTAGTAGTTGAGTAGGTGACCACCAGCGAATACCCACTGTTGTATGTTTTTTTGTCGTTTTTTTTTTGCCGTTTTATTTGTTGAATCTTTGGGCATCCCGCCAAACACATGCGCTCACAACCAAATCGAAGCCAGCCAACATAAACAAGGATATATTTTCTACACTTTCCAATAACTAGCAAATATTTACCCCCGCCCCCCTAAGCATGCTGCTTCTTCCTCCTCCCTCTCAAAGCCTTCACCCCCTCCCTCACCCCCTCCCTCCCCTGCTCCGCCGCATCATCCAACATCCCCCCCGCCCTCTCCTTCACCTGATGTTTCTCCGCCTCATCCCTCACATCCTCCATCACATCCCCCCCCACACTCGTCCCAAGCAACCAATCCATGAACCCCCAGGGCGCAAAGTCCCCCCTACCACGACTCTGCATATGTCTATCCTGGCGCCTCGCGATGCCGCCCAGCATGATACCGGGGAGCGTGGCGTAGCCGGAGGCGACGAGGGTTTCTTCGAGCGTGGTGAGGGCGAGGAGGAGGAGGTGCGTGAGGGTGTGGGGGCGGAAGAGGAGGGTGGGGAGGTAGAAGGGAAGGAAGTGGTGGAGGAGGTGGGGGAGGGGGTGGTCGTAGTAGGCGGTGAAGGAGTAGGGAGCTGTGATGGAGTGGTTCCATTTTTGGTGGAGGGTAGAGAAGGTGTTGGGGTGGGAGGGGCGGTGGAGGAAGCGGTGGATGTAGTATTGGAGGACCTGTGGGGGGTGTTAGTGGTGTATGAGAATAAGAGGCGGGTGGCGTACTTCTCGTATGACAAGACCTCGGAGGACGTCCTTTGCTATCGACCAGGGCATCGGGAGTGTAGTGGTAATCTTCATGGCACTGCGCATGTGGAGCACCTCAGTAAAGAGGAACTCGACGGCAACCTGTATCCCGACGGACAAGAGTATATTGAACAAGCTGACCCCAATAACCTGCCACCACGGCGGCGTTCCCTTGCTCTTTTTCGCGCCTTGCACGCCGCCTGTCCGGGTTGGTAGCGCCGGGGCGCCTTGAATCTTGAGGCCCACTACCAAACTCGGTATGATGGTGTCGAAGAGGAGGAAGAAGGCTGCGGGGAGTATGAAGAAGAAGGCGCGCACGGCGAGGGTGCCAATGACCTCGACGCGGAGCTGGGATTGTGTGAGGACGAGGGTTGACCAGGTCATGTAGAAGAATAAGAGGTTGAGAGAGGTCGAGTAGGTGCCGAGTGTGGGCAGGAGCAGGTAGCCCACTACTGGAAGTGAGAGTAATGCGCCCATGGTGTTGGAGGGCTGTGAAGCAGATAATACGTTGATTTGATGAGTTGAGACACTTTATGCAATGATGATATATGGACACAAAGAAAGATGAGGAACCTCACTCACTCTGTCCTTATATATATACTGGCATTGTTATATATATATTGTATGCGGACCCTCAATGGGTTGATAAAATAACAAAGACATGCTCTATGACGACATAACTTCCAGACTTGCTTTGAGCCTACATTCTTGGACGGCCCAATCAGGAAGAGCTCAGAATTGGTCTGTGCATATCAACGAAAGCGGTCAGTCAGGGGAGTAAAAAGGAATATGGCAGAATTCCCGCTAAAAAGGGTCTCACCGCCTTCCCGCCCTGCCCCAAGGGACAAGCCGCAGTCGCGGTACTCAGCTCAGCCCAATTAGGATTAGTTTCGCATCCCCGAAGACCCAAGGACCCTGTCCGTGCACGTGCCTCTCCGCATGGATCCAGCTTCCCCGTGATGACAGTAATAAGCAGATTCTCCGTCAGGGGCAAGCTCCGACCTGTTCGTGGAGTCAAATCAACAGTGCACTCCTCCCTACCACTCTGCGATTGTCTATTGTCTTCTACCCTCCCACCTTCCTCCTTATACATTATCCTTTGTCGCATTCCCTGTATCATTAACAACCATCTTGTCCCTGACGTCCCTTACCTCCTGATTATATTTTACCATTCTCAATTCGGTCGCGGAAAGTCTCGCTGAATGACAGATCGCGCGTGAAAGCGGGAACCAACTCCTATTCATCTCCGAGACATTCACAGCGTGAGTCTCCCCCATTGTCCACTTTCGGCCCTTCCCCTCTCTTCTTGTCATCCCACAAACCCTCTCCTGAAAGTTAAAACTGACCAAAGTTATCCAAACAACAGCTTCTGTCGCGCGCTGTGGTCGCCTTGTTACCCGATCGAAATTTAACGCATAATGCGCTCGGGCGTTTAGAACTCTCTTTTGACCGACTTCGCACCTGCACGCCCTTGTTAGGCCTGGTAGGATACACAGGGTTCTAACGAATACGCGACACACTGCAGACTACTGCAGATGCAGTGAACCGACCAACTGAGATTACAGCGGGAGCAAAGGGATACCGTTGACGCCAAACGAACCACCCAGTGTGCCACCAACTAGCCAATATGGCTCCTCCCTCCACCCCCCCGCCCATTCCGGAGCGTACAAGGTACGAAGGAAACTACGAAGGCCGAAGAGGATCGCTTCCTCCTCCGTCGTTAAAGCTTCGCGCCACAGACGGGAATCGAGTGCATGTCCACCCTGCTTCTCCTGAGGTCATCTCGAGCCTTATTACGTCGCTGTCGATCATCTCGTCACCCGCAAACCGACTATTCGAACTCCCAGGCGTCGCGCACTCTCTACCTAACTCTCCGTATGCCACACAAACCACCTTCGACCCTATCGATCGCTTGCTCCAGAATGAGTCGAGCCAGGGCGGCAGTTTTGGTATCGATTATGGCGCATACAACCAGTCGTCTCACAACTATGCTATGAATGAGCTGCCTCTGGATGAGATGTCTGCGACTGCTCCAGTCATCCGAACCGCCAAGCCTCCGTCTGGGTTCTCGGCGTTGACAGCCCCCAAATCACCTAAACCTGACGGAACACCGATTAAGAACTTGTTAAGGAGTTCAAGGCCCACATCGAGAGAATCTAGCGGAGACGACGCTCTGAGCATTGGAAGCCTGTCGATAGAGCCCGGATCGCTGCCACGGGACCTAAGGAGGAGGCGCTCCTCGGATAGCTGGGATAAGAAGCAAGGGAGACATAACAAGGGATTACTCTACATGAGCTCCAAAGAACGGATGCGCGAGTCTGAGAGAAAGCGCTCATCCTCCAGTACTACGAGAGGCTCGGGAGTAGAACGTCTTCCAAAGCAAGAGTTTGATACGAAATCATTCATGTCTGAAGCACCAATAACGGAAGAGCCGGTTGTTGAACAACCGGAATATCTCTGGAATGACTCCGCCGCACCAAGTCCGTCCATTGGGCCAGATATCTCTATGAATGGGACCAGCAATGGCGGGATCGGGTCAGGACGGTACATCCCCACGCGGGACTCGTCATTGCGGAATAAGAAGCGCGCACCCCACAGCGGCAGAAGCTCAAGGCAACCGGCCCCAGAACTTGCTGATGATACCATCAAGGAGGTTGACGAGCACTCAAGCCCAGTTATAGACAAGGGTGCTGAAAAGTTTGGCAAGTCGGAAGCCTATCTGTCAGTACAGAAACCCAGAGAGCAATCGGCAATCCCACCGCCAACCTCACAGAAAACAAGAACAGGCGGCGAACCAGACAGGAGTCTGTATGCCGACCAGGCGAAGGGCCAGTTCGTTAAAGACGATGGAGCACCATCGCCGAATGTTACCCAGCGTTCATCTCGCGATAAGGCCGAGCAAACGGCGAATAAAGCCAAGAAATCTAGTGGAAGGCTAACGCCAGATCCATTCGAGAGGCTTGCAGGGAGACGAGACTCGAAACGGGACTCTGGCAAGGGCAGACGTTTGTCTGGGAACCAGAGTGGCGCAGAGGGCGACAATGAGAAGAGTCGCAGAGTATCGTCAACGCCATCAAAGAAGGATGCGCAGGCAGGTGAAGGCAAGGCCAATCGCACAAGCACAGATGTCCGGCCAACGAGTGCAGATTCCATCGATGATGCAGTAGATGCCTATCTATGCTCTCCGCGATTATCACACAAAATTACGCATCCACAAACTGGACGAGTCATTTCGTTCTCTGAGGTTGGAGACCCCGAGGGATTCGCAGTGTTCTGCTGCGTCGGAATGGGATTGACGAGATATATCACCGCCTTCTACGATGAGCTTGCCCTGACGCTGAAGTTGCGTTTGATTACCCCTGATAGACCTGGTGTGGGTGAGAGTGAGCCTTATACGGACGGAACTGCCACACCGCTTAGCTGGCCTGGTAAGCTCCCCCTTTCGTATTCACTCTTGCTATTCTAACAATTATTTAGATGATGTATACGCCATCTGCCAGACTCTTAAAATCACCAAATTCTCTATCCTGGCTCACTCCGCTGGCGCCATCTACGCTCTTGCCACTGCTCTTCGCATGCCACAGCATATCCGTGGCCGCATCCACCTCCTCGCACCCTGGATTCCTCCATCCCAGCTCAATGTTTTCGGCGGGCAGCAAGTCATGCCTCCCGCCAACTCCATCCCAACATCACAGCGCATCCTCCGTGCCCTCCCCACGCCCATCCTCAAAGCTGCAAACTCATCATTCATGTCCGCCACAAGCAGCTCCATAACCTCAAGCCTACCAAAGCAGAAGCGCAGTAAACGCAAGTCCACCACCGCCAAAGACGCGCCTACGATTATTAGGCCAAACGTCGTCGCTGTTGGTCCTGGTGATAAGGAGAATGTCGGCCCACACAATGATAAATATGGCCCCGTCAAATCAGGACAGGCAGCACCTCTTCCTCGCGCTGCCAATAACCCTCCAGACCTAAGCAGCGAGGCTGCCATCTTAGCAGCTGCCGCTATGTCGGCGTCGAGCAAGGAGAGGCAGACTACCTACGACACGCGCTTGACGCATGCCATCTGGGATCTAGCGACCAGCGGGGCCAACCCCGCGGTGGACTTGTTGGTGTGTTTGGAGAGGAGACATACGATTGGATTCCGGTATGTGGATATTACGCGCGCTGTGGTGATTCACCACGGCAGCAAGGACACGCGCGTTCCGGTTGAGAACGTGAAGTGGCTCGGGAAGATGATGAGGAGGTGCGAGGTGAGGATACTTGAGGGAGAGGGTCATGGGCTCATGGCTAGTGCCCAGGTTATGGGAGGGGTGCTTATGGAGATCGCGGGGGAGTGGGATGATTGGATGAAAGTTGTTGAGCGTAAGGGTGGGAATAAGGGAGAGGAGGCTGGACGGAGGCTGAGGGAGAGCAGGAGTGTTAGTGCCTTCCGATAGGAGGGGGATATTGGGGAGTCATCCTTTTTGGATACGATGGATGATGGTGGGTCAGATTGATGGTTATCTCCTGGCCTGGTCAGGGCGTTGCTTTTGGGGTTTGCTATTGCTGGATATTTGGGACGGTTAATGTATGATACTATGGGGAGGCATGTAGGTTTGTCACAAACCGAGGAGAGGATATAAGTCAGCTATAGTCATATAATGATATTTACACGTTACAAAACCTCTGTTGCCTTACAGTTTGTGTCCAAATGTTTCATTGATGAGTTGAAGTTGTATGTTGTGGGCAAATATATGGGGATACCTACCAAAGGACCCTTCGACCTGCGAGGTATGAGGTGGGGTGTTTCCACGAACTTTTTTTTGAACAGAACCGGAGCCTAGCCAGTGCTGCACATATTTCAACGATGATCATAAGAATTTCAAGTGGATTGTTTACAAGCTTGATATCAAATAAGCTTTCTACATACACTACATAATACATTCCACACGCGCGTTCGATCAAATTCTTCTTCACAACGCGACATCAAGTCGCGCCTGCAATGAAAAAAAATATAGGCCTGTCAGACATCCATCACCACCCACCCAATCCACGCGCCCGAAGGCAGACCGCGAGACCGGGACAAGATCATCACCACTCTCTATACAGCACCTCTTGCGAGGCAACCGCCACGCTTGCGCGCAGTGCGAGAGTCTAAGGTATCACTCTTGGGCCGTGAGGAGATAAGTCATCAACCAGGTTGGAATCTGTGGCTTTCGTGAGAAACACAGTATGGGGATGTTTACTAAAGAAAATGATTCCATCTGAAGATGCTGTTAGCTGGTGTTCAAAAAGTATTGTAAAGCAACTCTGCCAGTTGTTGTACTGGAGGTGTTGTGGAATGTTGTGGGGGTAAACTCACGAAGTAAAATCGACATGAAAAGAAAAGGAAGAGTTTCTGAGGAAGTCGGAGACTTTATACAATTGTCGCAGCCGCTAGCGCTGGCACTAGCGTGGAAAAATTGCTGGTGGGTCAAGGTCAGGTGATCACGTAGCGCGACTTGACAGAAACAAGAATTGCGCTAGTCCTAATTCGGATTCTTCGTTGGAGCTCAGAACTTCAAGCATAACGACAAGAATTGCCTACGGAAGCCATTATCATGTTTCAATTTGACGGTGGGAAGAAAGAGAGGGAGACATGTTTTGTGACCCATGGGGCAATGGGTCACTTGGACCCGGCGCAGCCGCCTGTGAAGAGGAAGCCCTACGCGACGATTTTGGCTGTGCCATTCGTACATAAGGTCTAAGCAACATCTGATTCAAGGTAGAATGATACTAATACGAGTATAGGCTGAGCTGATCTTGCCGCAAGAGTTATATGAGAGTATCCAGAGTGATATGGACAGTAAATTTTCAGTGCCTACCTATTCACGTGTTATCCTACCGCTCGCCGAGCTGCTATCCGGGGAGTTTTTTACGGAGTATATTAAGAAGGGCAATGTCCTCATGCTCTCTGAAGGAAAACAGGGGGTCAATGATGTCTACTCATTACGAGATGGTGTTCTGACCTTGGCGCTGGAGAAGGAAAGTTACGAGAGAGCAGGCTTGGCTGGAGAGCCGGATGGCGCGAAGGGGAAGAGAGGTGCTCGGGCAAGATGGCTTGTGGAGATTAACCTGCGCCAACCTTCGATGCTACATGGGAAGAAGAGGTTTGATAGGATAGTCTACGCATTCAAGAACGTGTTGAACAAACCCGTCACATGGCTGTTTTGCAATTTGGAAGGCGAAGGTTTGTTAATTTTGTCTATGGATTTAACCAAGTGGCTAACATATATACAGCTCCATCTCCTGACCCGCTGGCCAAGCATTTTCCCGTCGAGATCAGCTCTCCCCCAAGTATAACTCGTGGGCCAATAGTTAACATGCCGAATATCAAGCCACCAAATGGAGGCGACGAAGGAGACGACTTTGGCGAGTTCGCAGCTGATTTATATGAATGGCTGTCTCTCATCTCCTTGGAAAGCCCCCGGGTAGATGTGAACGACCAGATCGACCCTTTTCTATCACGATACACATCACCTCCATCTGATAAGCCTGAAGGGGAGAATCAAGCCCTGGTGAAGGTCATCTGGAAAGGCTTCATGTCTTCATCTTGGGCACATAAAACTTTCGTATCAGCCGTGCTTGCAGCAACGACAAAGTCCTGGTTCTCCTTTTCCGTGTCTGGATTTCCAGACAGCCTGCCAGCCACCTCCAGAGATTGTACCATATCGAAGATACCAGGACCCTCATCAGAATTCATGCTCTGGGAGGTCGAGCACAATTGAGCATATCTCTTCAATCCATACGTTGGCGTACGTCCCTTTCCGCCGGGTTCACTTGGCCCCTAAATGCCTCGGTGACGAGCGCTCTTAATTCCGCTTGGCCCGCTTCGTCTTGGAAATCTTCTCTTGCAGCTAATTCTTCGATCTTCCTCCTGAATTCTTGGTCGACCTCATTATCACCGATATCTTCCGGTGCCATGGTGCCCATGTCAATCGAGATTCCTGCTGGCAACGGAGGAGCCTGTCCGATCACTGGCGCCAAAGGTGCATCGGTGCTGTTGCCATTCGCTTGTGTAGTGCTACCTCCATCCGCGAACGTTGCAAGATACGCAGCAACTTCAGGGAAGTCATCGTCGGCTTGGATCGATTGCGCAGCGGTCCTTCCTTCGTCGCCTGTGATCTTGGGGTCGGCACCAAGCTCCTCGACAAGGGCCCGCGCAGCCTCGACGGTCTCGGCAACAAATAAAGCCGTCTCATTATCCTCATCTCTGATATTAACATCGACTTTGAACTCGTTGACCAGTGTTCGTAGGAGGTCTAGGTGGTTGTAGGACACCGCGGCGTGAATCAGGGAGTATCCATGGTCATCTTGGGCTGATGCAAGGCTGGGATTGGCGCGTAGGAGCGGCAGGAGCTCGGGCGAATTATCAGCGGCCAGAAGGAATGGGTTAGACATCGTGAATAGTTTAATGACAATGTCGTGCCGCTTTTCTAATTTTAGTTTTTCGTGAGGTTGGTGTTGGACGGTGACTGTTGCGGCCAACAAAATTTACCCCGCCAACAAGGCTGACAAGGCTCACTAGCGCAAGTCGCCTAAAATCACCATGACAGGCACTGGGAACAACATAGATCAGACCCAACGGATGTTGGTTTGTGATTCATACTGCTTTTCATATTGCAAGGGGCGTGGTAAAGCTTGTGGATACTAGAACCCTCTTATATCCATCTTCTTTGAAGTTATATCAAGCCCTTTGCATATTTTATCTGGAATTTCGTTTTTGGGAATTTAATATCCCCCACTTCATTTATTACGGCAACAAATTGGCTAGAAGTTGCCTTTCCGCGCCTTCGGCACTCTGTGTCAAAATGACAGACCAAGAGAATGTACCCTTCGTTGCTCAGGATATACAAGAAATCGGAAGCTTTCTCAAGAATCTAGAGTCACATGCCAAAAAATGGGTTGGAGTGTCACGTTCAAAGAAAACGTTCAGTTGCAAAAAGAACGCCTTCAACGTGGAGAACTCTCCTGACAAGCTAGTTGTCGATTCCTGGCGCTTTCAGGAATGGGATTACAAGCGTGATGACCTCCCAACATACGCAAGAGGACTGTTCACATATCACACCAAGGATAACCGCCCCGAGATTGCTACTCGCGGCTATGACAAGTTCTTCAATACGGAGGAAGTGGAAGCAACAAAATGGGCCAACATTGAACAATACACCAAAGGCCCATACGAGTTGAGTCTCAAGGAAAACGGATGCATCATCTTCATCAGCGGTCTGTCCGATGACTCGTTGCTGGTTTGCAGCAAACATTCGACTGGGCCACGTGAGGACTCGAATCTTAGCCATGCTGTGGCAGGCGAACGATGGGTCGACAGGCAACTAAAGGCCATAGGGAAGACGAGACAAGATCTTTCCCGCGAGTTGAGGAAGAGAAATGCCACTGCTGTCGCGGAATTATGTGACGATGATTTCGAGGAACACATCCTTGCATATCGTGGAGATTCTGCTGGTTTGTATCTACATGGAATCAATATCAATATCCCGGAATTCACAACGTACTCTGGGCCACAAGTCCAACAATTCGCCAGCGACTGGGGATTCAAGCGGACTGATTTTCTCGTCCTGGACGAGATCACTAAAGTTCGATCATTCCTCGAATCGGTGGCAGAGACGGGCTCGTACAATGGACGGGACGTGGAAGGATTTGTTATTCGATGCAAATCAAATTTTAGGTCAAAAGAATACATAGATTGGTTCTTCAAGTATAAGTTCGAGGAACCGTACTTGATGTTCAGACAGTGGAGAGAATGCACCAAGATGATGATCAACGGAAAACCACCACTTTTCAAGAAGCACGTCAAAATCACCGAGGAGTATCTGCTATTTGCGAGAAAGAAGCTGGCTGAGAATCCGAAGTTGGCGAGGGAGTACAATAGCAATCACGGCATCATTGAGCTAAGAGACGACTTTTTGAAAGAGAAGAACCTGAAGGGCTCAGACCTCCTTCGTCTGGAATACTCAAATGAGGGTGAGGCACCACAAGATGCCACGAGGAATATCATCCTTGTACCAATTGCAACTATCGGCTGTGGAAAGACAACAATTTCCATTGCATTGCAACATCTATTCGGCTGGGGCCATGTGCAGAATGACAACATCCAAGGAAAAGGCAGACCTCCGAGGTTTACCAAGGAGGTTATGCTCCAGCTTGAAGACAAGCCAGTTGTGATCGCCGACAGAAACAACGCACAAAAGCATGAGAGGAAGCAACTCATTGGCGACGTGCATCACCAATACATATCTTCGGCACGCTTGGTGGCATTGAATTTCGTCCATGATATAGACTCGATTGAGAAAATAAAACGAGTCACCATGGACCGCGTTTTTGCCAGGGGAGACAACCATCAAACGATTCAAGCTGCATCAGACAAAAGCAAAGTGATGGGAATTATGCAGGGTTTTATCAACCGTTTTGAGCCACTCCGCCTGGACCAAGATCCCGACCATGGCTTTGATTCTGTTATCGATTTAGATCCAACCTCGGACTCGCGTCAAAATTTGGAGACTGTGATCGCCCGGTTGAGCGAACTGTACCCGAAACTATTCACCACTATGCCTACTAGCGAGGATCTGGACGATGCTATTGCTTTTGCATTGAACGAGTACAAGCCAGAATTGAAGCATGATGTTTCTGGACGTGGGCCGAAGGTAAAGACAAACCAGGTACGTTCTATTCATAAGCATATTAAACCGCAGCTAATAGATTTTCAGCAGCCAAAGCAGCAGAAGCCCATCATACCTGCTGCACCTAAAAAGAGGGCCCTTGAATATATTGCGGTCGACATACCAACCCAAGAGATCCTGGATGCCCTGGAGAAGACATTTTCGACTCAAGACGACGCAAAAGCGGCATTCTTCAGACAGCTCCAAGAGACTCGCCGAGTGCAGCCAAAGTTCCATGTCACATTGATCCACCGCGCCTCAGCTAGACAGCAACCCGATTTATGGAATAAATACAAGGACATGTTTGAAGTACATGGGGATGAAGAAAAGCCGTTGGGAGATTGCCAAATCCAATTAGAACGTGTTGTATGGAGCCACAGGATCATGGCGATTGTTGTCCGGCTGGTCACTGATGGTTGGGAGTGTGTCAACACGGTTCCCCATATCACAGTGGGAACAAGGGCGGATGATGTCAAGCCTAAGGAGAGCAATGATCTCTTACAGCAGTGGCTCCAGGATGGAAGCGGCGAACAGACTGGTATTTTTGAGGCGGTTATACAAGGAGTTACGGTTGATGGCACCGTACATGCGGTTCTGCAGAAGCATTGATTCGGGTTTGTTGGAGGGATTACTGGGATGTTATTTCACTACTTACCACGTCATGGGAAAGTTCGCTTGAGCTATTATGAGGGCCAAATGTTGCTTTATGACAATAGCCATTAGTTATGCTCCGCTAAAGCTATTATACCAAACTCGGGAGAACGAGCTTCCAGCGCATGCAAATACAGTGAAATTGATCATGCCCCAAAATTCTGCCTTGCCAGTCCCCTGAGCATCGCCATTGTCTTATCTTCCTTCTCCCTGTATTCTTGCAGTCGCTCATCTCTCTCCGCCGCCCTTGCCATAAGCATCTCCTCTCTCCTCAACTCCCTATCATTCTTCTTCCTCTCAAACTCCTGCTTCTTGGCTTTAAACTCGCCCAAGCTATCCCCACCACCCATTAACTCGCTCTCGGGTACTTCCGCCGCCCCAGGAGACTTCTCTCTGAAAGACTTCATCGTCTCATTCTTTTCGCGCTTCTTCTCGAGCTGTCTCTCTCGGGTTCCAGCCTCTGCACGAGGCACAAGCTCATCAAGCGCCTCCTTTTGCCCCCTACGATCAAGTTTGCGTGCATACTGCATATCTTCACGCTGCTCTTTTCGCCGGGTATAGGCTTCTTCCGACTCGTTTTCTCGCCTCAGTTCCAGATCTTGCATATTGGGGATGCTAGGTCCCATCCGACCTCTTCCATGCCGTCCTTCTTGGCCGGGGAGAGCAGGTCCAACAGAGTCATCACTGCTACTCTCCGTATCTTCCCGTCTGGTTGGTTCGTCTCTCTGATACCGCTGTTTGGGAGCATCGCGAGATGGAGGTTCTGAATCACGTGATTCTGGTTCAAGTTCTGACGCTGCTGCAACCGCCTTTTGGTAGGTTGACGGGTCATACCAGCCTTCTGATAGCTCGCAACGGTTCCTAAATATGTCAGTAATTATGATTATATGCGGGTAGATAGAGTGTTGTATTTACCACTTGCCAATGAAGCTCTTCCACCGACCCCGTCCTTCAGTTTCGTCGAGATCGTCTAGTATTTTCTTCTTCTGGATATCCAGATACAGGGCAAACATAGGTTTAAACGCCCGGTAATCATGTTTGGTGAGTTGCCGCGAGTTATACGGCAGCTCCACAGGAGCTGTGGCTACTCTCTCTCGGCGGTGGTGGTGTTTGCGGTGGCGAGATGCTGGTGATCTCTCCCGATGCCTATGGCGATCTGAGCGGTTCGGGGACACGGATCTACGTTCCCTTCTCCTTTCCGGGTTCCTTTCTCCTCTGTCTGCCATAATAGGTGATAACTCGAAGGATTGTTTGAGCGCTAGAAGTGGTTTTGTCTATCTCTGCCAAATCGCGGTCTCTAAATCGATTATATGGGACGTTAAAACTGACCAATCATATGTCAAATTGGTCCTTAATGTAGACTCACTAACCCGATTGGGAACATATACTATGTACATCGAGGCCAAACTCCATCGGTCCTTTTACTTCAACAGAGATCAAGAAGACATCAGATTTGATTTATAGAAGTCGTTAATGCTTTATTGTGTAAGTCTATCGAGGCCGTTTATGCGCATACTTTTCAAACTCGAAACTGCCCCAGGAACAATTTGAGAATCCACTGCCGCGCATAGTTTAATCCAAGCTATCGAATCTTGTCCCCATTTTCCAAGATCATTTCACGTCAACAAGGTTCCCAGTTCTCACTCCTTCCGTCACTGAAGCTACAGGCCGACTGTTCGTTGTCTGGCCGCCGCTTCCTTCCTTCCTGTCTTTGCCTACTGCAGCGGAATCTTTCTGTCCTTGTTCCCTTCCCAATTCCGCTTCTCTATCCAAGTTCCGCTTCACATCTTTGTCACCAAGAACTTTCTGAATGAGCCGTGCTTCAATCTCACGAACACCAGCGCGCGGCGCTTTTTGGTGCCTTCCCTTCCTCATATGAGACTGGTTCGCAAGTGCCTGCCTCAAGAACACGATTTCTCGGTTCAGAACGTCCAGCTCGGATTGCGGCTTATTATGGCGAGCTGCTTTATGAGGGTTGTCCACACCCTTGGAATTCCCTCCCAGGTTCAGAATTCCACGCAATACTATGTCCTGCCATTCTTCTGTCGTCTCAGGCATCTGATGGAGGCGGTGGCAATTTAGGTCAAACTTGCAATGACCCCTGATCCAGTTGTGGCATAGCTGATGCCGAGAGCCCGACAGCGTCGATGGCCGTGGCCGGACCTGTGAGGTGACTGCCTCTGATGGAGTACCGGCGGTGGTGTTGGAAACAACCGGCTCTGCTCCAGGGTGTCTACCAATGGAATCCCCTGATAATTCTCTGGATATTTTGGGGCCCTGGGTGTTACTGGGCGGACCGTTTTGGGCACCAGACTGCTCTGGGAGGGCCGAGGACCTTTGAAAATGTGCGTTAAAAACCGAGTTTATGCCAAAGTAGAACGTTATCACTCACTTGGGTTGTTTCATTCGATAGTACCCAGTCCATGGCCCTTTTTGTCCCAAGAAAACCATCCTTGAACTTTCGACGGAGCTCAATGACGTCGACAACCCATGGAACTCCAGAGGCAGCTCGTCAGCAGGGACGAGGAGAACTAATTCTCCAGTATAACGCCTGATGTAATGCTCAGGTTGCAACCGGATCCTTCTCTTGGGAAGTTCATGGTGCCTCTGGGTAGACCGTCCCCCCGACAAAGCAATTCCCTGTGCAGGCATAGTGTTTGCTTGCGGATTTCTGACTTCCACCGTAACAATATGTAGAGTTGTGGGCAACGGAAGATGGTTGTGCAATTTAGGATGATAAGTACGAGAAATAAAGCCGAGGGACCTCAGTTCCAGTCTGACAATGGAGATGATAGTGGTGGCGATCAAATGGTGTATTTGTATCTAGTATATGAGCGTACGGTGTTTTCTGGGGGGTTAAACTTGATGGATAGCATGCCAAACAAAAACATCCTCTGGGTTTGGTTTCGTTTGTTAGTGGAGTTAGACAAGCACTGCCGGGCTGCAACTGCAAACAGCCGTGCCAACACCAGAAATCACAAGTACTGCTAAAGTCCGCCACCGAATATTTTGAAGATGGGTAGTTGATTTGGTAACAAAGGTTGATGGTGGGCCAACTTTTTGAGTATTTCATCTGAGTTCTAACCTCACTTTTGCTTCCATTCCATCCACAGAGTTTCCCACCTGTCTCGTGCTATCCTCGAGCTCCACTTCCCTCCTCATCCATTTGCCTTTTGCCCCTCGGCTTTCTGCATCCACGGCAACCGAATCATCAGCTTCCTCTAAATCCTCACTGTCATATTCTTCGTCTTCGTAACCAGCAACAGGGTCCCACTCGCCAGTTTCCCATATCAAACACAAGCTCAGGGGCCTGAGATCAAACAGCTTTCCCACAATGCCCTTGATGCGATATACATCGAATCCTCTGGGGATCTCCTGTATCTTGCTGATTTCTGAAGTTTGGCCTGGAAGAGTGCCTGCAGGGAGGCTAAACGTAAACTTGATGAGCCGTGCCTCAAGCAGGTCGGGATTAATGGCCTTCTCGGCCCGCCGCACCACAGGGGCTTCGTAGATCTTGCACAGCTCAGAAAACCTCCTATGCTTTGCAGTAACAGTGCTCTCTTCGCTCTCTGGCACTGCTGCCATTTCTTTCGCAATACGTGAGAGATAAAATATCTCAGCATTTGTCCGCTCAGCAGGCGTAATGGTGCTAAAATTCAGCGACTTGAGATTTGCCAGACGACCCAGTGTAAGCATGTACCCTTCGTCGGCGCTTGTCATCACATCTCCTGGCTTGGCCGCTGCCTCATAGACTGGATTGTGGGACATTCGCAAAGCTGTCAAGCCTGGGAAAACATCTGGCAAGCTGTCGACAAACTGCCAATCAGCGACTTTGTTGTATGACAAGTCAACATAGCTTAGCTGGTCCGAAAACACGGGTTTCTTCCCTTGGTGGCCAGTACCAACAGTGCCGATTTTGTTGCCTTTCAGGTGAAGGGATTTGAGAGATGCTAATTCAGTAAGTGGTAACAGATCTGAAAGGCTTGAAAAGTCGTTATATTCCAGCGTAAGAGATATAAGTGTCATTGGTAATAATGACAATGGGCCGTTCAGTGACAGCGTTACTAAATCGTTTGAGCTGGCCTCAATGGATGTGACGTCCTTAAATTGGCGGGAGAGGAGACCTAGATCTTCCCATGACAGAATCATTTCATTGAGACTGAGGTCCGTCACACCCGCGAAGGCTTTCTGAGATTCTCCGCCTTCAAACTCTTGGGGTAAAATAGCCAAACGATTCCCGCTGCTTCTGTTAGCAATCGCCACATATTCTCAGATGGGCACTTACTTGAGTCTGAGACTCTTGAGATGGTCCAGTTCTGCACATATTTGTATGATCTCTCCACAGCTCTGAAATAGGTTTCTGCTCAGATCAAGCTCTGCTATTACAGGGCATATATCCCTGATCCTTTTCCCTTCCACTGCAGCCTTGACAATACGCATTCCGTCCACCAGCACAATCTTCAGTTCGTCCAGCTGGGCCATCTGTTTCCTGATTTTATCAAAGCCAACTTCATAGACTACCTTTCCAGATATCTCAATCTCCTTCTTCTTGATTAGTTCGTTTTGCTCATCCCGTCTTTCTATGTCTTCCGAAGCGTACTTCCGATGCACTGCCTCGACGAAACTCTCTACGAAATCTGGCATTCGGGTAGGGCGCACAAAGGAGCCAGCATTAGTTGACCCGCGTCTAGCTATAAGCAGTCAACATCAATATGCCACTGGATGCAGATTTGAAGAAGGTATCTTACTATCAAAATACTTCACTCCCTTATGCTCTCCGTCATGTTTACCCCGTGATGGGTAATCCCACTCAACACCAAGCCAAACATTTTTCGTGCCAGCTACCGGCCCAATATATCTCACTGTGCAAGGCACAGAGTCATAAGACAGCCGCTGGCCGATATAGAAATTTGAAGTCATTTCATCGTTGTCCTCTCCATCTCTGAACTTCTGGAGGGGTTGTGGTCAACTAATCTGGTAGCCTTGTCGCGAGGCTCCCATATAACTGTAGCCGAGAATAAATATTTCTTGGCGCGGCTCGCGCTATCGTTGAGCCTTGTCGAACATCATACGACTGCGGCTCGACATATTCAAGACAATCCATCCACACCTTCTTCAACCACTCCATCGCCCCTCACACATCTGCAGAACCCCAGCCGCATCTGATTCCACTGCGCATCCTCCACGATGGATTACCAGAACCGCGCTGGCTCCAAATTCGGCGGCGGTGGTGTCGCCTCCACATCCGCCACCAACGCCGACCGTCGCGAGCGCCTTCGCAAGCTCGCCCTCGAGACCATCGATCTCGACAAAGACCCATACTTCTTCAAAAACCACGTTGGTTCCTTCGAATGTCGACTATGTCTCACTGTGCACCAGAACGATGGGTCGTACCTCGCTCACACCCAAGGGCGGAAGCATCAAACCAACCTCGCCAGGCGTGCGGCGAGAGAGCAGAAGGAAGGGCGCGTTGGCACAGATCCGGTTACGGGGTTGCCAATAGGCATGGTTGGAGCGCAGGTGTCGGTGCGGAGGAATGTGGTCAAGATTGGTAGGCCAGGATATAAGATCACCAAGACGAGGGACCCGGTGACGCGCCAGCAGGGATTGCTCTTCCAACTTCAATACCCAGAGATTACGCCAGATATGACGCCGAAGGTCCGCTTTATGAGTGCGTTCGAGCAGAAGATTGAGGATCCCCCGGACAAGAACTTCCAGTACATGTTGGTCGCGGCTGAGCCATACCAGACGTGCGGGTTCAAACTACAGGCCAGAGAGGTGGATAGGACGAACGATCGGTTTTGGACGTGGTGGGATAGTGACTTGAAGGAGTTTTGGGTGCAGGTCATGTTCAAGACGGAGAGAGAGGAAAGATACAGTGGCGTGCCTGGACTTGCGCCAAGAAGATAATGGTTATTTGAACGGATGGGGGAAACAGATTGGAAGGCGTCAAAGGCGTTGGTTACCAACATATTACGATTATTGTATAGATATCACAGCGCATTCACCAGATATTAAATGTTAAATTCACAGGCACATTGCAAAAGGTGCAGACAAATTCTTAACAAGTCTCTCATAAGTCTCTCATTTCGCTATGCAGATATTCGGAGCAAAACATTGTAGTATGCCATAAAATGCCTGTAACAGTGCCATCGCGAATCCCTAAACCTCTAAGAGAAACAGAGAAATTCATTTCAAGACGTTTCTTATAACTGAACCAAAGGTGTATCATAGAGTCGTGTCAACACGCTGGATATCTGGAAAATGCTATCATGAGTAACAGTAAATACTTTCCTTCATCAATGCAAAACGGGACACCAAATAGTGGACATCTGAAAAACATATATCAGATACCGAGCGCTCAAGTAATCATCACGCAAGTATTTGTTCCGTACGTCGTCAACTCCGCCTTCCCTCACAGATTTCCTGGGATTATCTGGAGTTGAAGGTATCGAAGCGTTTGTAGGTGTATCCCAGGAAGGGGATATCCATCTCAGGCACCTCATCTCTAACCTGGCCAGCAGCCTGTGCAGCCTTGAGATGAGTAGCAGTATCGGTCTGGTCGATCTCATCGATAGGGAAGTAGGTGGTATCGATGTTGGACGTGAGCCTGGGCTCGAATGGTGCACGAATGCGGCGAAGGCTGTCGAAGTCAACGCCGCGGAAGAAGGGGTGAGCCTTGATTTCATCCGCCGAGACCCTGCCCAGGCGGTTCTCAGAGTTACAAATAAGGCTAAGCTATGTTAGTGTGTTGACTCCAGGATGGTATACAGAAATTTACCTTCGGATGAGGTTCTCCGCCTCGGCTCCAAGCTGGATATCGTCGGGGAAGTGAAGGGTTGTGCGCCAGTTGACAATCTTACGGTAAGTGTCAGGTGCCTCTTCGGCGCAGAACGGTGGCCATCCGATTTGGCATTCGAACATAATGGTCCCAAGACTCCACCAGTCACAGTCGTATGAGTAACCGTGTCCACTGAAAATTTCAGGGGCAATGTAATCAGGTGTACCGACAGTAGAGTATGCCATAACACGCCTAGATCTACGCCAGTCGTTAATGACAGTTCTGTTGCTGACAGTCAGATTGATCTGGTCGAGATTAACAGAGTTGCGGTCACGAGGCTTTGGTGCAGGTTGGCGCTGCAAAAGCTGTTGGTAGTAAGAGTTGTCGTGGAGGCGATGGAAGCCAGTAGACAAGCCGAAATCGGTGAGCTTGACGTGTCCGCCCCTATCAAGCAGGATGTTGTCGGGCTTGATGTCACTAGTAGAAGTTAGATGCAATTCCCCAAAGAGTCTACCCCATATGGAAACATCTCTGACTTACCGATGAATGAAACCAAGCTTGTGGACAGCTTCGATTGCCAAAACAATCTCAGCTATGTAGAAGCGCGTAATATCTTCCGAAAAGATTTCATACTTAATAAGCATGGTCATTAAATCTCCACCAGGCAAAAACTCCATCAACATATAGAGGAAGTTGGAGTCTTGGAACGTTGTGAACAACTTCACCACCCAGGGACTATCAGACTCGGCCAAAATGTCACGCTCGGCGCGAACGTGGGCCAACTGGTCCTTCTTGAACATCTCAGTCTTCACAAGAGACTTCATTGCGTAGACGCGCCCATCTTGCTTCTTTTGGACCAGCTTAACTTCGCCGAAAGCACCCTTTCCGATAATCTTGAGTGTCTTGTAGTTGTCGGGCTTGTCCCTTGTCCTCAAAAATCGTAGATATTTCCCCTCCTGTCTCCCGGTGTTTGCCCAGGTTTGTTCTCTTCTAGCTTGTGACATATTTGGGTCCTTCAGGCGCTGCTCCATTTCGCTTTGTCTATAGGTCATACAAATTAGCTTCCAATATCAAATGAGGGGTTGTCCTTCATGTCTTACCTCAAATTGCGGTCGCGTGCACGCTTGACGCTGTCCTTGAAGAAGTCGGATGCCAGCTGAGCACATCTTTTCTGATTGTTATGGGTGAGAGGGCCATATTTGTCTGGGTTTCGCTCTGGAGCTGGCTCAAACTCGGGCTGCTGGGGGACAACTGGAGCAGAAGCAGCGGAGTAGTAGTTCTGCTGTACGCCACTCGAACCAGCCGTTCGAGGTCGCTGGGCACCAGCTCCTTGTCTGGCGTATTGGTTTCCTCGAGCAGCACCGCCTAGGTTCTGGTGCGAAAACTGGTGAACAAGGCCATTGGTGGTCGAGTCGGCGTTTCCACCTGGGCCACGGGACTGGTATGAGGGCTGCGGATATGCCTGCTGGCTAGGCTGGTACTGGTTGTTTTGTTGATTGTTCGCCGGGTAAGGGTTGTTCATAAAGTATCCTTGGGCAGGTGTGTAGCCATTTTGCTGCTGCTGTTGCTGCTGGGGTTGGCCTTGCCCCTGATTGTTCTGGCCTTGGGCTTGGAAGACAGGCTGTGGGAAGGTTGACGGCGTTGTCGGGTATGATCGATCGGTGGGCGAAAATCGGTCATTGTTGTTGAAGTTCAGGAACAGTCGGTTGTTATTGCCATTGTTCCCATTATTGCCATTGGCGCCGCCATCGTTCTCCATGATGTCGATGTTGTGTATATCTGGTAGCTACGCCGGAAAGAGGGGTTGTTGATCGGACCGAAGATGTCCACAAGGTACACACGTCGGAGAGGGCTACCCACAGGGAGTGGTTTGTGCTGGGGCGCTATGATAATCTGTGACGGTTTCCGAGTTTGACCATCTAGGGAATGAGGTCGAGTGAACTTCGAAAGTTGTTCAGGAAGGTTGACGGTGGTGGAGGGAAGTCGCTGTTTACCCTTGTCCCCAGTGCACTGTTTGTCGTGCATGCATGTACAGTACACAAGTGTACTCCACCAAACGTAAGCGCTCTGATGTTAGTGGTGCCCAATATTCACCGCCTTAAAACATAACACGAAAACAATTGGTGCCTTTTTTATTACGAGACGCTCCTCAGAACACATTTAAGAGCAGCTTGGGAGCTGTTCGTGAGACCGATTTAAGACATTTACGAAGGGTTCAAGGTGTAGCAAACCCCTGATGTTTCTGTGCTATGTACATAAAACGCTCGCGCCATACTCGAGGAGTGGAACTGTTCAAGGGCATTTTAGCCAAGCAGCGAGGTACAACAGTTAAGAAGCCTTTTACGTGCCATTTATTCAGCCATCAAAGCGGTTGACAATAAATAAAATAAATATAATTCTCGTTAAAAGTATCAATAATCCTTAGTTGCCCTCGTATACTGTGGCTCTTGGCTTTAACTAAGCGCACAATGTGACCGTGACTCAGGGGTACCAGAGCGGTCTGGAAGCTTGATAGACACAGTAGCGGCGGGAAATTTATAAGCCATCATCAACGACGAAAGTCCCTGATACAGTAGATAGGTCTTTTTGGCGGCTTCACTTTATATGCAAAAGTCAAAAAAAAATGGCGTGGCATTGCTGCTTCGTTGGAATATTAACACGGGGTTGTAGATTACCAGAAGCTTCATATTATCGGGGACACGGTAAGTCCAAATCTTGTTAATATTTGTAATATTTCGAGTGAAAATGTTTGTCTATTGATGGGGAAAAGAAATCCATATTTCTTGGTCTATCTGTCTATATGTCCCCGAACTCTAACCTCCCTTGATTGGGCGTGAGTAAATACCATCCTGTGGCTTTCCCAGCCGACATCTCCATACGCCAGTCTCAAATATCAAGGCCTCCTTGGCCATAAACCTCTTCATCGCTCAACGCCAAATGCTCTCAATGCCCTCAACAACCAACGTGGCGCCCATATATGTTCAGTGAAAAAGTGGCCATAATCCCCTTGTCTTGACCCGACGTCGATATCTTGGTCAACCCCAATTTATATCCTTAAATGCGCAAGCCTAGGCGCAGACCCGTTCACTTTTTGGGCGGTGCCTTTCCAGGTGGTGCCGCCGCTGGCTTCTTTTGTCCTGGTTTCCGGACTGCGAAGCCGATATACCAGGCGCCCACGCCCAACATAATCAGACCGACCAGGACGAGAATCATGGTTGTCACGACTTCCGGCTGTGTTCGGACAACCTTCTGTGCGCTTGGCGTTAACGCCGGAAGTAGGAATTCGTAGGCCATAAGTAAGACTGGCAGGTGTGGCGTATGGCTTGATGGAGCTAAGCTGTCCTCGGGATGCACAAGGGACTCTCGGGTTTCCGGAAGATAATGAATAATCTGAAGGTAGATATATCAGGAGTAGTCGCTGTAAAGAAAATCTTTACGTGTAGTCGCAATATAAATTGGCAATTCTGTTTTTTCTCGATGTGTCTGGCTTAACGTGATAGGAAGTGATAGCGGCATTCCGAACATCTTCATTGAGCAGCCGCTCAGTAGTATATATGACTTTGAAAACCAAAAGAAATCCAAACGCAAAACATTTAGTGAAGTGGAGCTCAGGATGAGGCTCTCAGACCTACAGTGTATCAGATGGCTGAGGTGGCCTGATATTTGAAGCACGACGACGCGGACAGGTCTAGACACAATTTATGAGTGGACAAGGCGTGGAATGCGACGTTGACAAGGCACTAACCAAAATCATGCTGTTTCAGTAAGGAAGTGCCCTTGGCTCTTTATCTGATAGCAGTTTTGGCCTTCACATGAAGAGCGTGAGTATATTGATGTTCAAACTCAAGCCTTGGCGTGTTACGTCTAGCCTTGTAGTTGACAGGGTCTGCCAAAAACCTAAACTTACCAAATTATATCTCCAACTTGGACTGTTTCTTCATTGCAGAGACAAAACAGTTCACTTTGGCGACTATTCCATACAGGATTATAGATATACACTCTTCACAACAAATGCTGAAGTTGTCGGGTTTTGCGAAATATCGCACGTGATCTCCATATCTTATCTTGGAATTGGCGGGAGTTACCGGCGGCCTCCCCTGTGATTAGTCTAACCAATTGTAGGCTAAAGAATTTTGGTAAGGGTGTCGCGACCGAACTTTTGATAATGGGCATCGGAAAGAAATCTCGAGTCGTTGAGAGGCGCCATATCGCGACTTGCCTTTACCACGCTTCAAGTTCCGACTCGTAGACGCTACGAGAAGTCGGTGGTCCAAGGCTTCTGGATACTGTATAATATTTAATCGGAGATTTCAGCCGCGCCCAGTTCCCAGCATGGCGGACTCGAAGCCAGCAGTTGAGCCGGAGGTACTGTCCCAGACGCCCTACCTTCACATAACAGGTGGCTAACGTGCCGTTAGGCTTCAGCTTCAGCGCCAAAGGCGGAAATCCCTAAATCGGCAGCGAAAAATGCGAAGCCAGTGCGCCCACCGAACCCAGTATGGAAAATGATGGGTCTGCCGAATATGCGGCTCAAATTACCATCTCGGAACTGGTCGATATTCCTCTCAATAACCGGTACTATTACCGGTCTTGTAGTATATGATAAGAGAGAGCAAAGGAGGGTGCAAAAGAAATGGAGCAAGCTTGTAGAGCACTTGGCCAAGGAACCACTCGACCCGAAATCGATGCCTAGGAAACTCACAGTCTTCCTCGAAGCTCCTCCGACGGACGGCCTACGGATTGCTCAGGACCACTTCAAAGACTACGTGAAGCCGGTTCTGGTCTCTTCAGGTCTTGACTGGGAGTTTATCCAGGGGCGCAAGGAGGGCGACGTCCGCGCCGAATTAGCAGAGAAGATCCGAAAGGAGCGCCAGCTCGCCACGAACGAGATCCAAGAGGACGACCCCGTCCTCGCTGCCCGCCTTACCAACGGCTCAAAATTATATGAGGGTCCGCTAGGAGATATAGTCATTGGGCGGAACACTTGGAAGGAATACGTACGAGGTATCCATGAAGGATGGCTTGGTCCCGTCACGGAACCCGCCAAACCAGAAGTGCCCGTAGAGGCAGTGGAGCCAGTTGCCGAACCTGAAGTTATCGAGACTCTCCCCGGCATCACTGTCCACACCTCCACCGACGACGTCCCCCCTGCTCCCATCAACCCCGACCTCAAGCCAGACGGCAAGCCAGCCAAACCCCCGCAGCCCAAGCCATGGATCTCCACCGCCGCCTACTCCGCCGCCACTCCCGCGCCCACTCTTCCTAACGAACTCGACCCATCCGTCCCAATTGCATTCCCACACATCCTCGGATTCTTCAATACCCCAAGACGCATGTACCGCTTCTTCACGCGCCGCCGCCTCGCCGACCAAATCGGTCGCGACGTAGCAGCTGTCATTCTCGCGAACACACGGCCATACCATACTACCTCCATTGCGGGAGGTGATTCCTTCTCGCCCTCTGCAGATGGAAGTGATGGCGTGGTGAACGACGAGGCCGACAAGCCGGAGCAGGCCACGACGCTGAAGGAGGAGGAGCAGGATTGGCACAAGTCCGTCCACAAGCCGCTCGATGACTTGACCAAGGAGCGCACATGGCTCGATGATGTGGTTCTCGACCCCCGTATTGCGGGGAGGATGAGGAGGGCGGAGTTGAGCGCGGAGGATGAGGCGCGCGCGGAGCGGATTGCGAAGGAGATCACGGAGGAGGAGATTGAGGGATGGATCAAGGGGAACCTGAGGAAAGGGTGGAGGGCTGGGCATGAGGCGTTGTTTGGAGAGAAGGCGAAGAGGCCTGGAGAGGGCATTGTTGAGGATGAGAGCATGGAGGACAGATGATGAGGTTGTTGAAGGATGTGGTGGGAAGGAAGATGTAAGAAAATTTGTATGATATGGCATTTGTCTCTGGGATGAGATAGGGTAGCCCGGTTTTGCATATTATCTGTCGCACCAGATGTATTATAGTTATAGACGATGAGGAGCGCAACTCATTTGGGTTATGTATGTACAAATATGAGCACGCAACGTATAATCTCCTCTGCAACCAGAATCATTTGACTCGGTGTTGAAATTGTAGCTACTTGTACTGTAACTAGCTTTATATCAGACATCTCCATAGCAATGTGTTCTATTGAGTTTCCATATTTTAACCTGTAAGCAAGGCTGCCTCTTTCAATTTTACGCTTTTACACCTACATGCACAACCTCCCAAAGATCCGTTGATAAATGTTCACTAAGCGGCAGATCCGCGTTCATCACGCATGCGCTGATTATGATATTTCGCCGAACTTATGCACTGGGTAACTTCTTTGCCTCCTCCTTGATGGCCTCAAGAACCTTTTCTGGCAGGGACGCGGACTTCGCCTCAAGTCCCTTGTTGAAGCGAGAGATTTGCTCCTTGACTGTTGAGTTGCTCGAGTCGATGGCTGATGCAGCCAGGAGGCACTTCAGTGCAAGAAGGTATTTTTCTGTCTTTGTTAGTTTACATAATGCCAAGGGACTTTGTAGTTTCTTACCTCTCCTGAAATAAACCTCGAAGCCAAGAATTTGACCCTCGAGCAGCTTTGGTGCAAACTCCAACATTGGGCCCAGGAACTTCATCGCATCGGTCAAAGGCTCCTTGGTCTCGGCGAGCTTGACACCGTTCGGGTCTTCGTCCACCTTCTTTGCTGTGGCAGCATCCACCGGAACAGCCTTGTTTGGCTCGGCCTTCTTGGCCGCCGCATCTCTCTCCGCTTGTTGCGCGGCCTTGCGCGCCTTCTTCGCCGCCTTCTTTTTCTCCAAGGCAGCTTCATCGTCTTCCGCAGTCCCATTGGCCTGGGGTTTATCGTGCAGCTTCAGGTACTCCTTGATGGCACCGATTGCTGCCCTTGTGTAGAAAGGGTGGTCCCGTAACCTGTCCTCCCACCTGATCATTTCGATGTATGCCCTAATTTGGCCCTTTCGGAGAGAGAAGCTGTGGAAATCGAACTGGTCTTCTTGCCACACATCGAAGATGTTGTGAACAGTAGTGAAGCGCTTGAGGGCTAGGCCGACATCGCCTTGTCTGGCATGCGATTGCCCATCTTCCGTTAGAAACCACATACATTGCATATCATGCAAATCAGCGAGTGGTCCTCCCACAGCCTCAAGGCGAGTAAACATGCCCAATGTCTTTAAAGCAGCATCATTTTCGTCGTTTCGCAACTGGTACTTCGCAGCTTTGGTATTGATATAGCGATCTCTCTCATCCAAAGTTCGTGCAATCTCCATTGTTGCCGATGCAGTCTTTGTATCGCCCTTGTGCTTATATATCCTAGCTTTAGTCATATGGAAGTCGACACTCTTCGGCTCCAACTCAATTGCTTTGTCTATATATTCCAACGCCTGGTCAAGGTCACGGCTGAGGTGATAGTTGTAATGTTGCGCAAGGTAATAGTAGGCGGACGAGTCTCCTTTTGAAGTGTCCCCACTTCTCTTGGGCTCAGCGTTGGTTTGTCCTTTTTTGCTGTTAATATACTCGTTGACGACTTCCAGAAGCGTTTGCTGCTTGGACTTATTCGAATAAAGATGCTTCAAGTTGGCAAATGTTGATGGCACTCCCTTATCCAGCATTCTGTGGACATAGGAATCTGCTGCTGTTCGGAATTCGTCGCCTGCACCAGTTAGTCGTGGGGCACTTTAAGTTCTGGAGCTTCAAATACTGACCATCTAAGAAATCTAAAGGTAACCTTCTGGCAGAGTCACTTCGTGGGTACTTCTCCGCGTACTCATCGTAGATCGCCTTTAGCTCCTTGTGGTTGCCCGGCTCAATGTTCAATGCCGCAGCCAGTCCATCATAGTATTTCTTGCATTCCGAGTTACGATCGATCAGGGCACGGAAAGCGGTCGCTGCCTCCTCGTTGCGGTCAAGCTTCGACAGATACTCCGCGCGAAGCTCCAGAACGGCCAGACGGTCGAGGTTGTGCTTTCCCGCAGTCTCCAAGTGCTCCAGAGCCCTCTTGTAGTCTCCTTGCTCAGCAATAACAGAGTTCTTGTACATAACCGCTTCCGAGTTCTCGAAGTCGAGTTTCGATGGAGGGCTCTTCAGGGTCTCTTCGTATGTGTTCAATACTGATTCGGCCTCGACAAGGTCTCCTGACAGATGTTGCGCAATTGCCAGTGCAGTCCAGTTTTGTCGTACATGAGACCGAGCTTGCAACATTGCCCTCCTGCTGGTAATATAGCCTTGGTAGTCCCGCATTTGTATTTGGAGCAGGGCCAGGTCCCTCTGGATCTGCTGCGATTCTGGGTCCAGCTTCAAGGCAAATTTGTATGCCTTAATGGCCTCTTCGAAGTTCTTGTTGGACCTATAGAGCAGACCGTAAACGTGCCAGCAGACATGCGACTTCATGTCAGCCTGGAGAGCAAGCTTGGCCAACGCGAAAGCTTCATCGGATTTCCCAATTGAGTTCAGGATCAATGCCTTCATCGCCATGGTATCTCCATGCTTCGGATTCTTCTTGAGGATTTGCTCGGCCGCTTTGAGACCTGGTGTAATCTGTCAGCGCACCAGTCATTGCTTTGTCGCTGAGGAGATGCCCACCTTTCTTGTACTGCTTGTCCTCATAATTGCGAACTACAGTTCGAAAGAGCGAAGACTCCTTCGAACTTAATGGTTGCGGCATCTTATAGGTATGCTATTTGTGGCTTGAGGGCGGAAGGGCACAGGGTGGAAAGAAGGCTGTCGGTATCGGAGCGCGTGAGTGCAGAGACCTGAGGCCAGCAAACCCACCCCACGTACTATTCGAGGCTACGGAACTCTAAATCCAGTTTCGCCGCGCACAATAGTTTAAAGGGTTCAATTCGCAAACTGTATGGTAGCCTCGACGGTGGAGGTGAAGATCAGGTTAAATATTACTGATGGCGGGGACGTGGAGAAATACGATGGGATTATTTCTTATGAAAAGAAATTAGTGGTACGATAAAAACAATATTTAACGGCACCTTTCCAGCATCAGCAAACACGATATTGTCGACTCTCAATCATGTCAACTAACGCAAAGCTCAGAGCTACGGCTCTGAATACCGTCGATGTATGGCTTCTCCAGACAAGCCATGATGGGAGTGATGCAAATGAAATCAATCTGAGGGGCTATATTGTGTAGATCGGAGACTCAGCGGCGAGTTTGGTGCGCAATATGACCGTGGAAATTGTTTACATTTATATCTACACGCTTCCAATATATCACATTCCAATATTCAAAATACCTACGAAATAAACCAATCTTCTTCACAACCCTGGACAAGCCAGAAATGTAATGAAAATGGAGGTCGCGTCATCTGGAGGCAGTGTAATACCAGAGACACTGTGTCCTGGGACATGAGTAAACTCAGCGGTCCCAAGACTCATTTCAAAAATAGATTTAATCATTGATTTGTCTAATAAGACAATTTCAGAGATTAAACTGAAAAGAACAGATACTACACTTGATCTAAGCCAATAGGCAAAGAGAGCTAAAGAGAAAAGAAGAAAAAGGTCAAAAGGACGGGGGGAGGCCGAGTATATATAGGCGGCGAAATTTTTCGAAATCACGCTAGTGCGAATCCAATCATGTATGAAAGTGGTTTAGCTTCTAGTCCTGAACTGGAGCTAGCAATTGTTTGTCGTGTTTGCACTTTCCTAATTCAGCGTGGCCCACCAAGAGATGTTTGCGGTGTTTGCACTTTCCGCGCAAGCTCCCACCACCGTGCAAGGTGCCCCCACCAACAGACAAGGCTGAAGATGACCCCGCGATGACCGTGTTGATCTGAATTGCGCCCACTATCCATGGCCACGCATAAATGACAGAACAATACATATAACTCCCGATTACGCCCCACCTCCTCGAACATGGCTCAGGCCGACACCTTCGAGTTCCCGGCCTTCTATTCCTTTCCCCCATTCTTCTCGCCCCAACCGTCGACCACCACCGAGCACGCGCGTCGCAGCAAATGGAGCAGCCTCATCCTCGCCTACTGCCGGCAGAAGAAGCTCTGGAAGCTGACGCTGGTGGATGCCATAGACACGGATCTATTCTGGAATAAGACGATCAATAAGCGGGTTAGCCTCGCGGATGCGAAGGACATTATAAACGCGATGAGGAAGGAGGGCCGGGCGGAGTGGCTGGGCGGGAAGAAGGATAGCGACAGTAAAGAGGTGGCGTGGATTTATTGGAGGACGCCGGAAGAATGGGCGGGGTTGATATATGACTGGGTATGGAGTTCTTTACAGCTTAATCATTTTTCGTTTAGAACCTACGGATGGCATAACTGACATGGATATACAGGTTGACGAGACGGGACAGAAGAACGTTGTGCTTACACTATATGAACTTACTGAGAGCGAGGCGACGATATCACAGGAGTTCCATGGCATGGATCCAGACTTGTTGCAGCGGGCGATGGGTGTTCTTGTGAAGAGAGGGAAGGCGCAAGTATTTGGACAGGAAGACGAACAAGGAGTTAAATTCTTCTAGACTCTGAAATGATAACACAAAATATTAGTTTTAAAAGGCCAATATTTTGGTTCACTCAGAGTACGTTGCAAAATGGGATGAGAAGGCATGCTTTGGGACAAATATCCTGGATTAATTCATTCCGCCGTCAATTATGCCCGGACAACCACGCTCTGTCCCATAAAACCCAACTCCAAGCTAATGCTAAAAACGGCAAGCCAGATCATCTACTTTGCCAAGTATGCGTCATGCCATTTCACCTCCTGCCTCATCGCCGCGTCGAGTAGCCATTCGACCTGTACAATCCTCGGCTCATGCCCGTTATCCTGAGCCATCTGTGCAAACTTTGGCCACAATGCCTTCTCCTTAATTGACGTCCCTGTCAGCAGATATACAGCCTCCTCTTCGCCTTCCTCCCTCATCCTCAAAGTTTCAGCCTTCGCTCTGAATATGGCGAACTCGCCTCCATTGAATTCCACGATAGTCTTGTATGTACCAGGGCCGTTTGGTATCGCTTCCGTACAGTATACCGCAATGCCCCGAAGCAGATGCCCCAAGTTCGATTTAGCACGGTTGACGGCATCGGCAAGTTTGACCTTGAAGTGCTTTTCCTTTGCTTTGTCCTTCAATACGAATGAGTCTGGAGGCGGCACGCTTGACGACGTAAGGCACGCATCAATGAACTCAGTCGAAAGGATGCCGACACCCGTAGCCAACGCACAGAGAAACTTATGCGTGCGAACCATACCTGGCGCCGCGAGATAGTTGCAAGTGCTGGGGTCCTGGACGATGAGAATTCCAAGTTCGCGCAGCTTTTTCTACGGAAAATGTTAGCCTAGTCACATCAAGGACCATGATTGGGGTACTTGCCTTATCGGAATCCTCCTTTGCTGGCGTCTCTTCCCACCGTTTGTAGCTAGTGACCAGAAGCCTGATGCTCACGGGGGGTGAACCAGTCTTTGGTTTCTTAATTACGCGGCCCTCTTCCTCAGATTCTGCATCGCTCTGCTCTCCAGCTTCACTAGAAGCCCTTCGGGTGCCCCTTTCTCTGTCGACCTGGTCTGCAGCTCGTTTCCCGCCCCAAACGCCGTTGCCGGCACGCTTTTTCTCTTTCTCATAAAGTGCAATGTCGGCAGCTTGGTCATGAAGCTTCGATAACGCGCGGTCCTTTGCCCCACGGCTACTTGTTGAAGATGGCGTTTCGTTCTCTTTGCCGGTTCTAGCCAGTCGGCTGGTGTGTGGTGTCGATAGAAGATTTGCCGTTCGCTTTGGGACAGGAGTTGCTTTTGGTCGAGGAAGAACGGGTAGGACTTGGTCATCCGTCATGGAGACATCAGCCAAAGCAGCGCTAGGGGGTTCAGTAGCATGCTGAGCACCTGCATTGCGGTCCTTCGTCTTCATGACGGGCCTATCCCGCTTTAATGATTCAGGAGTGGCAACATCGCCAGGATAATAGATTTGCTCCAATATCTTGCGATCAAAAGGCACCTGGCCAATTACTTCACCAAGGTTTGTGCGCCGTGGAAAATGGGTGTATTTTGGATTTGTCAAAGGTTGTGCTTTGCATTTGACATAGCTTTCTTCAATCCATAAATGGTTGACCATCGAAATTCCCCATTCAAGCGCAGCCTCGCACTTTTCGCTATTATTTCGCGCCGTGATAAGATGGGTATTGTCCTGCTTCATGCTTTTCGTGAACTCGCCTCCAGCAGCTTTAACGAGACTTTCGAGATAAATGCGGGTGTCTCCGCCATAGTTAGAAAGAGTGATTCTCGTTCCTTCAAACCCTTCAAGCGGCATTCGGGGAATTGGATAGTGGAGAAGTCGTCGCAAAGGCGAGGTCCACTCATTGTAAGTCATGAGATAATACAGCCAGGAAAGATTTCCAACATCTTTTCCATTCCGGGAAGCTGTGATATAATCATCGCCATCGCGGTAGTTGCAGATATACATATCGGCTTTGTGAACGCTAGTAGTTATCGCACCGTCCCCATTGGTGATGAGGTCCTCAAGAATGCCTCGATGACGGCTACGGAGTTTCACATCTTCTGAAAACATGACCTTCTTGTCGCGGAAAACGCCCAACTTGCGAGATCCTGAAGGAGAATTTGCCCCGACGGGAATATAATCAGGGAGTGGGGTTGTGGCTCCTGTCACGCTGTTTGTGACTGGGACCAGAATCTGCGCGTCAGACCCTATCCTAAGAAACTCGGGGTCAGGGAGCAAATATGGCTTTTCGTCGATTCTATGCCCGAGCTTAATGCAGTCCTCAAACCAGTGGGGCAGAATGATCTTGCACTTTAATTGTTTGTCCTTTGCATTCTGGCACTTCGGGTGGTCTTCTGTCAGCGCCACGATATGAGTGACTTGCCTCGTGAGACTGCTGGATTCCTGGCCTCCCATGGCAATGACGGCACCAATAATAGCATCCTGGTCGCCTTCTGGAATATCGGCGCAAGTGACGTTAACGCCAGAGAAGAACAAATTTGGATCTGGCGTATATGGCCGGAAGGGAGCTAGTTTGTTCTTCTTGAGCGACGCTGCAATCCAACTTGGCGTGATAACAGGACGCAAGTGTGCGACAGCGATGTGGTATTGAGGGAAGTCAGAAGTTGACGAGATTATATGTGTAACTTCGGCGATTTCGACAGTGCCATCGGCGCTGAGTTCTGATATTGTTGCGCCATTTTCTTCGAGTATAGATCCAAACTGTACTGCATGTTAGAGGGGTTCACCATGACCGGTGAAGTTCTTACCTCTCGCGCATTCTCAATTGTTAGCTCTCTGCTTGGAATAATAGCGATATGACAGTCGTCAAACAATAGCGGTGGCGCCTCACTAGCCATGGCAGGCTGCTTTTATGTCATTAAATGCTGTTGTTTTGGGTGGGTATAATATTCATGAATGAGGCGTTTCCAACTGAAGTTCAGTAATTACAGGCGAACGCGTTCCTGAACGCGGTCAAAAACACGCCAAGTCAATCATCACGTGATGCGGGGCCCCGATAAGGACCCTTCAGTACCTTGATTGCTATCCAACAAGATGCCTAGCCGGGAGCCGAGGCTCACTTGTAGGAGCACCAGAGGATCCAATGGAAGGTCAACTCCTCAACCTTAATTATATAATACTATTCAAGTACAGTAAGACGAAAAGTGTATATACGACTTCCTTGTGGTTTGCATGGCCCTTTTGATTACTATTACATTGTTCTAGGAGTCGCTGTAATAAATACATATATATATATCATCGCCAACATGTCGACAACTTACTTCAATATCAAAGAACACGTAGTAGAAGCCCAGCATATTCGGGAATATGCAAGAGCGACGTCATTTTCGGAGGAGGAGATTCTAAAGCTTGCCGTCAAGCAGTATACGCCGTTAGACAATCCAAATCCGCAACCGGGAGACGTTACAATCATTGGAGCACATGCCAATGGGTTTCCCAAGGCAAGCACCCGTTCTTAGACTTCGAGTATCCGTGTCTGTTGCTAACACTATACAGGAGCTCTACGAGGCCTTGTGGGATGAACTATATCTACGCTCAAAGGCCAATGGCTTCCGCATCCGCAGTATCTGGATCGCCGATGCCGCCCACCAAAATCAAAGTGTAATTCTGAATGAAGAGAAGTTGGGTAACGATCGTAAGTTCTCCAAAAACATCCCGAATTATAGCTGACCAGCGTCAAAGCATCATGGATGGACCATCCCCGTGATCTCCTTCACATGATTAACCACTTCCGCAAGGAGATGCCACTTCCGTTGTTCGGGGTTGGCCATTCGTTCGGAGGCAATAATCTTGCCAGGCTGTCCCTGATACATCCTCGCCTTTTTACCTCACTCACCCTCCTGGATCCAGTCATTGTTGGGCAAAATTCGACCGGCGCTAACGGCAGGGGAGCACCTATGGCGTCAACATTCCGTCGCGACCTCTGGCCATCTCGCGAAGCAGCCGAGGCGGGCTTCCGTAAAAACCCATTCTACAAGTCCTGGGACCCTCGGGTTTTAGAGGCATGGAACAAGCACGGAGTACGCGAGACGCCCACGCTACTCTATCCAAATGAGAAGGGCTCCGTGACATTGGCCACCCCCAAGTACCACGAAGTGCAAACCTTCATTCGCCCAACTTTCTCCGACCCCGCTAACGGCCCTCTGGCTCCCATTACCCGCTACTCTCATCCCGATATCGATCCATCCCTACCTGCCGGCGAGGAATTCTATTCCTCAGCACCATATATGGTTTTTGAGCAGCTCCCGCTCTTGCGGCCAAGCGTGCTGTACATATTCGGTGGCACCAGCTTCATGGCTTCGCCAGCTCTTAATGCCGAAAAAATGCGTGTCACAGGCACCGGCACCGGGGGGTCAGGAGGGGCAGCAGAGGGGCGCGTTAAGGAAGTCGTTTTAGAAGGAATCGGCCACCTGGTTGCGATGGAGGCACCAGTGCAAACTGCAGAGAATACAGCGAAGTGGATAGGCCAGGAAATGCAGCTCTGGAGGCAGGAGGCAGAGAAATTTGCAGGGTGGGCGAAGATGGGTGTCATAGAGAGGCAAGTCATAAGTGAGAAGTGGAAGAACATACTCGGTGGAGATCCAAAGAACAGGAAGGTTACTGATGGCGCGGCCAAGTTATAGAGAGCGATAAGTAGATTGGAATATATTGTCATAAAAACCATCATTATTCTAGAACATAGTATATAACTTCAAAAATATATATATTTTCCTATTTTTTATTCCTCATCCGGCGGAACCCAAATTAAGATACCTTCCTTGTCACTCTTCATCCCATCTCCTGGAGCGACCTTCAATACCTTCTGAAAGTATCGATCAGTCACCACCAGTTGCGGCCTGACCCACTCTCCCCTCACATTCGGCAGCAGGTTGAAGCTCATACCGCGCCGAGACAATGGCAACAGCTGGATAGTACTTTGCTTTGCACCTGAAAAGGCGAATTTATCGTTTGGTTCCATCACCACACTGAAAGTGAGGAAGTGCATGGAAGGATTTTCAATCATGTATTCCATATGCAGGACCATTGGTTGGGTGGTGTTTTCGCTGTATGACAACTTTGTGAGGACGCGGGGTTCGCTGCTGGCGACTAGCAGCCTTGGGATTGGCAGCGTTGACGTGTTGGATGGCGACCCAGGCACGCCGCGTCGCCACTGTATTAATAGGGACAAGTCTAACGATGCTGACCGGCGGTCATCCAGACTCAGTTTTTGAGTCAAAACGTCGAAGTGAGATTCTGCCAGTGCTTCGGGTAGGATGGGTAGCCCCAATGATGTGTTTGGGAGTGGGTGAATAGCAGAGCAGGCGACGCCGCCGTTAAGAGAGAGGATGGCGAGGCTGACGTCCTCCACTATTAAAGCTTCACCTGCAAACGAACAGTATCTGGCGGTGAGATTCCATTTCTGTGGGAGACCAAGTGCGGCGACTTCGCCTGTAGAAGACGTTTTCCCATCCTTAGGATCAAAGAAACTTGGCCATGACCTTGAGTCGAGGCGAGGCGAGAAATCATAGTTCGCTTCGAATGGACTGCCAATATTGAGACGTATGGCTGCAGTTCTGGTGATTGGAGTTTCCAAGTCGGAAGCTAGGTTATACTTCAACTGTAGAGTTATCTCGTAAGTCGATTGTATTAATATTGGGCCTAGAACCACAATAGCTGATATTGTGTTAGAGCTTGAGATTGATCCAAGTTTGGCGCTTGGTGGCGTTTCATCATCTGGTGTATATTCCACGTCTGATTCAGGTGCTATGGGTATAATAATCTTGAAGGGAAGATGAGGAGTTCCTGCGCCATCGTTGGAAATGGTGACCTCCAAACTGGCAAGTGATTCTTCATCTTCGCCATTAAATATATCGACGTTCAGGTCAATCGGCTCGTTTGTATAATACTGATCCTTCAACGCCTGGAATTTAATTTCCATTTTGGGCGGTTTCGGGAGAATGATAATAGAATGCGGATCAGCACGCACAACCCGCTTGCGAGATGGCTTTTGGCTCCACCACATGTCGCGAGTGGTGATGTGATCGAAATTTATGATGCATTCGAGATCAAAAAGAGGCGCAGCAAGTGCAAATGTCGCTGAAATAGCTTTGGCTTTTCCTGGTTCTCTCAGAGGACAACCCAACTCAAAGACACGTGTTTGTCCAGGGAGAAAAATCAAACTCTCGTCTCCGACGAGAGTGCCGGACCGCAAGCCACGTTCTTTCGCAACAGATATGGCTGATTCCTCAGAGTTTCCATGTTCTTCGCGAAGCGCCACCTTGGTGAACGATGTATTGTCTGGGCGAACTTCAACATCTTGAGCCTCGCTGCTATGCCGGATAGTGACGGGCTTGAGAGACCCTTCGAACTTTATCTTTATTTCCGCCATAGTAACAGGCGACGAACCCTTTGAAGCAAAGGACGTGACGGTCAATTGTGATGTGCATGGTTCCCCAACCTTTCCTTCGGCCTGCTCGAAAACGAAAGTCGCACGTAGGAACGAATGTATATCCCGCCCTTGAAGCACAACTGCAGGTTTTCCCTTCACCGTGTCCACATCGTCAAGGGACTTGGTGATGTCCAGAGTCTGTCGTGGATTCCGTGCGAAAGCTGTTGCGAGTTAGTCCAATCTTGACACAAGTAACTCAATCATCTACTTACTTGAACTCATAAGCTCCCAGTCCACGGCAACAACTGTCCCGCCATCTCCAGCCTTAACTGCAACCTCACGCAGGATAGTCCCCACCTCTTCAGTCAAGTCCCACCACCCCTCCCTCCTCCAAGACATGCTGTGCCATAGTGGTCGGAGTATGCGTAGCGCGTCGTCCCAAGCTTCTTGTTTTATGAGCTCTTGTGCCAGCTGCAGCTTCACAGCCTGCGCCGAGCGTATACTCTTCCCGGACTCGTACTCTGAAATAGCTCCTCTCAGCGATGCCATGTACGAATCCATGGAAGGAACTTCCGAGTGCGACTGGGATTCTGACATTTGCGGCTCGGGATTTCTGTTAACCCCGAGACGCTCCCAAAGCGCCCATGGGTGATTATTTCTTTCGGTATATCCAGAATCTAGGCGCCTGTGAGCTTGGATGCCGAAATCGTGCAATTAATTCCAAAGAGGGTATCTCTTGGCCATTGGGGTTGTAATCGCCTAAATTAGGCTAGCGTGGTGCGGGCAGTGACGGTGCGGTCAAATGCCGCCGCTATCCAAAGGTTGTTCCTGAGAGGCGGCCCTTCTGTTTTGCACCATTCATGTCACAATACTCACAACATATCCTGAGGGGCTGTCACTCATCGATGTAATTGAATAGCTACTTCAATCTACACTATAACAACAATTACGCGGAATCCACCTACTGTCAGGCGCTGCACACCAACAAAGGTAGCCAAATAGGCTATCAGTTGACACTGAGATCAGCTGTCTTTCCTGGGACAACACTTGCGACTCCGTACCTAGCCTCTCACCTTGAGGCTCGAACGGTGAAGGCGACCAAACTGATTCACCCACCGTGGTGTTATACTCGCAATCGGAATACCCCCAAAGAAGGAACGACTGAGTTCCGACAAGGCGCAACCATGCCGACGGTTCAAGAGATGATGATTGCTAGGCTTGTGGGGGATATGAAGCAAGCCGTCAAGCGCAAAGCCGATGGTAAGAAATCTAGATCCAGAATACAATAGCTTTGGACTTAACTGACCTATGTTTCTTCTCAGAATCGGACTCGGAACACTCAATAGACCAAACCACGAACAGGGGGAACAAGCTGAAGAAGAGGGCCAGATACGTCCGCGAGGGTAGGTTGGCGATGCCGAACGGTCCACAAGCTTACAAAAAGGTAATGAGGAGCTGTCTAATCTAGAAAGTCATTTGTGTATGCTGATACTGTGCTAGACAATCACCTACAACGAGCACTATGAGAGAACAATCATTAGCGAACGACCGATGCTTTACGATGAGGATGGCTACGAGATGGACAGTGAAGACGATGAAGACGGTGAGGCTTTGGCCGCTGCCAATGAATTCTATCCATATAATGATGTTAGAATGGAAGGTCAGAAGAAACCTTGCCCTCCTCAGTCGACCTACGTTCCTAACCTTGTTGTGTAGAGTTGCTTGCGCCATTGACATCAGTTACCGACCTGCCAAACCACCCAACATTATCTAGGCCGTTCACCTCGAAAACGCTCACCGAACTCACTCTGAATGCGCGGTCAATGATGCAGAAGGAAAAAGAGACTCTATGGAAAATGAAGCGCCTCTTGACAAGGCTGAGCGGGGATCACATATGGGTACCTACAGCTCTACTCGAGACGCCGAACGACATAAGCTTCTTTGGGGATGGCAGAAACGAATACCGGGAGCATCTTCTCGAAAAAAATCGATTGGAAGATGCTCGTAGCGAAGATACAGATATGAACGGGGCCATACTGGCACAACTAGATGCTGGTACGCCTGGACAGGCTGTAGACAATTCTGCGACCGAAAACGAAATCGCAATGGTTGACGTTCCAACTCAGAACGGTTCTGCCCAAGAAGTGAAGACTTCAACATCCATTGAGCCTGCCGTGGCTGAGGATGTGGCTGCTGCAACCAATGGAGACACCAATACAACGGAACTAGACGCGGACAAGAAAGCCGCCGGGCCCCATGAATCAGAAAATGAACAAAATGCCAACGAGACCGACAAAATGGACGGAGTCGTTACCGATGGCGAACTTAAAGCGGCGGCTACTACAGACGCCGAGGAATCCGCCGAGGACAAAGCTAACCAATTCGAAGATCCCGACACCACCCTTCCTGACCCTGATGTACCAGCAGACGATGAATCTGAGGAGAAGGACGAAACTGATGCCCCCGAGCCAAGGCGCATGCGCACCCGCGCCCAGGCACAAGCCGCATCCGACGACAACGTGAGGTCTCGCACACGATCCCTCTCAACCTCCTCCAACGACTCTTTCATACACCCGTTTTTCTTGGCACCCCAATCTGCGATTCCAGACAGAGACATTGGGCTCCCGACGCAGGAAGCAGACGAGACAAGACGGCTGCTGCAGCTGTTTGTGCAGAAGCAGGAGGAGGTGTGCAGGGGAAGTGAGAAGCTCTACGCGGGTCTTCTTAAGGCGGATCGACTGCGCAGTGATGTGATGAAGTGGGCCAAGGCCGAGGCGCACACTGGCGAGAATGGGATGAGTGACGGCGAAGATTGGTACGATATGGAGGAGTGGAATTTGGATGAGGAGTTAAAGAAAGGGCAGGACGAAGACGATGAGGACGCAGCTACGACTGCAAAGAAAACGAGGACTAGGAGGCAATAAGTTCTTGTATCGATTTGACGGGCGCACAGGACGGCAGATAGGAACGGAAAGATGGGGTATTAGGCGTACAAACGGTCTCGGTTTCCACATATTCAACTTTATGATAGACATTACGAGCCCCCACTTTCTGTACAATAGGAATATTATTGTAAAATTATACGTTCTACTCCTTGAGTGAGTACTTAAAAAACGACTTTTGCTCCGTCCAGCGCCTTCCATACACGTAGTTGATATCTGTGCAGTCCTGTCAGACTCTCGCTAATACTGTTGAACTCCGCTGTATGCGCCACCCTGCCAGCAGGTACAAACCCCAGTCTGATCTTGCCTTGCTGTCTACCTATGCCATCCATTTACAATCTATTCCACCTCCACCCAACCCCCCCCCAAGGCCCTCTATCACTGCCCTTATCATTTAGTTCTTCTTTCCCCGCTTGGCCTTTGCGCGCTCCTTCTCGCGCTTCTCGTAGATGCCAGCCGTGAACGGATCCTCAAACCGAAGCGCAACAAGGTAGACAACCAGCACCTCGATCGTCAAGAGCACACCGGCCGGCTTTCCGTACCAGAGCGCCGTCCCGAGGAAGCTTAGGGTGGAACCGTAGTACATCGGCGCATCGGTAACGTTGAAGGGGAAGCTAGTGACGCGGGAGTCCATCAGGATACCGAAGTAGTCACCGAGATACGTGCCAGTGAGACCAAGGGCCCACATGCTGGAGATAACGAGAACATTTCCGGCGAGGAAGAGCCCGACGGCGATGTACTTGACGAGATCCGTTTCGAGGTCTGGGTGTCCCGGCTGGCTGCGGAGGGCTTGCTCGTAAAGATAGTCGCGGAAGATGCCAAGAGAGAAGATGGATGCGGCGAGGAGGTAGCAGCCTAGGCGTGCGTTGCCGCCAGCGAGCTTCGTGAGGACCTTGTTGTGGTATTCTGCGAGTTATTAGAGAGGAGTTTGCAGGCTGGGGGTGGTGAGGTGGTCGAGGGCGAACGAACCTTGGCGGGCAACCGTGCTGCGCGGGGTTAGCTTCTGATATAGGCACGAGAGTGATACAGGGTCACTTACTTCCAGTATATGGGGTTGAACGCAATAGCAGCTGCGGCGACTATCGGAGTGTCAGTAGCGTTTTTTTAACTGGCACTCGCATGTGACCAGAGAGCCTAATATTCATGTAAACATACCTGCAAGGCTCTTCTGGTCGAAGTCGACGAAGCCGCTGGCGAGTTTGAGGTATTCGGCCATGTTGACGTGGATAAGGTAACAGGGAACTATCGTTGACAGGTTGCAGTTGACGAGGAATGGTTGAAGACGTGACGGCGGCAGAAAGCGGCCCAGGTCCTGGGCAAGCTCCCAAGCGAGCTCTATTTGGTGGATACAATGACGTTAATGAAGCGAGGCTAACCACGAAATGTTACCCGAATATCTGGAACGACTCGTCCATAGCTGAGAATTTATAACGGTAATTTAAGCTGATAAAAATTATCCCCTTAACTCCTTCTCTAAGTAACCAGTTCATCGAAAGCTACTCCCAGTGACCGAGAGGCTTTGTTTTACTTACAGTTGCTATAAACAGTGATTGTTATGCACGGTTCTTGACCAAAATGAACGCTGGCGGGGATCATTTGAATAGACATCTAGTCTATTTCACATAGTCAAGACAATGCATATTATTTTGATGTTAATTCATTGTAAGCCTCTTCTATTCCATCGAAGCCTATACGCGTTTTCGCCCCCCCGATCCATTTATGAGCACTGTCAAGCCAAGCCTGAAGATAGATGAAGGCCGAAAACATGCAAACGTCCCACCCCCCCATTTCGATACACAAACAAGAGTAGAAGGCATTCCCTGGCAATGCCGCTATTAAATTGCGAGGCAGCAGGCCCAGGAAGCGGGTATGAAGATAAGGGTAGAGCAGACCAATAGCAAAAGCAATATTGTCCAAACGCCTAGCACGCCTCGAGCATGTACATGACGCCAAACAGATGAGTGAAGGAAATAAGTTGTGCACCGAACCAAGCCAGTGCGAAAAGCAAACACCATTGCATTGCAAAATATTGGAACCAGCAGGATTGCTCTGGCCCCATCCGAGTAGAGTCGTTTTTCCGTCTACCGTTCGTAATTTTTTCTTTCGTGATCCATCCAAAGAGTTCATTTCAGTTGTAGCGAAGACTCATTTTGAATATGCCAAGCATTGTTTATATTATCTCGTTTATTGAGAAACGGAATCCAAAGGTTGAGAGATTTCGATGCCGAGCTCTTCGGCATGCTTCTTGGACCATTGGCGGGAGTGGATTGATGCTAAATCGGAGTTAGTAAGATATCAAAGAGAGTGGTGTATATATTAGACTTACCCTTCATGAACTTCTTGCTGGCATACTTCTTGAAGAAAGCCTCGTGTGTGACTGGGCGAGCGAGATAGTCGACCATAAGAATAAAGATTGGCTCAATTTGTTCTTCCGAGTATCCAGCGTAGTGTGCAATGGTGACATCCCAAGGGCCCTTGTCAAGGATCTTGCGAGCCAAGTACATGGACGAAGCGGCGATCTCGCTAGGAAGATAGCCCATGAAGCGGTGATCAAGGAGACTGATCTCCATGAGGTACTTGCCCAAAGTGCGGGTCTCGATATCATAGTTGTCGGCCTTCGAGATACGTCTGAGGAAGTTCATTGGGTTGGGGTAGCTCAGGTCATAGTTGAGGGCTGACAGAACGTAGCGCTCGGCGCTGAGGATCTCGGCTTCCGTGAATCCGTCGTCGGCGACGTGACGGAAGTTCTGAACGTGAGGTGAGAGGACCTCCTCGTACTTGGAAGCGATGAACATGGCAGTGACGCCAACGAGTTGGAGGCGATCGAGCTGGACCACCTTGGCGGACAAGAAACGATCGAGGATGTTGACAGCAAGGAAGAGAGTTTCCGGCAGAAGGTGGAAACGAGTGTGAACTTCAATTAGCCAGTCGACAAGGATGCCACGCATCTTCCATTCCAAATCTTCTTGGTGCTTCATGTAGACTGGGTTGGGCATGGTTGCAACCTCGAGCTCCTTCAGGTAGTCGAAAATCTCGTGGACGTATTCAGCGACCATCAATGGGTCGTCAATATCCTCGGCATCAAGGTCGAGAGGGAGTTCAACTTCTGGCTCTTTGATAGCCTCAGCTGGAACGCTCTCCACCTTGTTTTCGCTCGTAACCTCAGGAGCAACACGCTTTTCAACGCTGGTGTGAACCTTTTTCCTCGCAGGCTCTTCATCTTCTGTAACGGACTCCTTGATTGAGAGTGAGCTTGTGCTGGAGGTTGTTTGCCTCTTCTTCGTGACACCACCACCAAGAACTCCAGAGCCGCTGGCTGTTCTCTTCAGTTCAACCGTGGATTTTTTGTTGTTATCCTTCGAGCCCAATGCTGTTCTCGTGGAGTTGGTTCGGGACACCTTTTGGATGCCAGTCGGTTGGGCAGCCTTGGACACGAGGCCACTCTTTCCCAGGGGCTTCTTTCCCTCGACGGCTCCATCGCCCTTTGTAACATTGCTGACGTCTCCCAGTGCAGCGCGTTTGCGTTGGAGGGGCTGGTTGATTTGAAGGCCTGACTTCTTGGATTGAAGAGGCTTCTGAGCAGCACTGGACAAATCATCCACGCTGAGAGCAGCTGCCTTAGCTCTGGTCAGTCTTGTTGTTCCGACATTCTCATCGTTCTCGTTCGTTGCCACTCGGGTTCTGAGTGCTCGGGCCTATTGATATCGTGTTAGAGCCTGTGAATGGGTGGAATTTGCATTTGACAACAAACGCAGCAATACTCACTGGAGGCATATTTGAGGATATACACAAGTATAATGATTGTTTCGAATGTTATATGAAGCTATAATTGCGTTAGCAACGCGTACATAAGGCGAAGGCGTGCTGGTCGAAGTAGGCGTAACATTGGTGACAAAGACACCATAAATAACGCGTCTTGGTTGCCAAAACAACTCAAGAAGAATGGGATGCCTTACAGTATTGAAGGAGTCTATGTGTGCATAAACTGTCGAGAATTGTAAGAGTGTTGGGGATAGGAGCGTGGTCGATGTTGACGCTGTGTAGAAAGGACTTGGTAAGAGGCTGCCACGTCTCGGGGACACCGCTACTGAGCGTTAGGATAACTCAGTGCGTCAAAATAGAGTGATCTCGATCATGGACGCGGAGAACAACAAGAATTGGGTGAAATAGAGGTCGTGGAGGTAGGAGTAGAAGGTTTGTTGTTGACGTCGAAGGAGGAATGCAGGAAGAAAGACTACGAAGTACTGACTTGTAGGTGGAGCTTTGCGTCTCCGTGCTTGTTTGTAGGTCTTAGCGCGCGAGTTTCAACGCCAAGAGGAGGTGGGAGGCGACGCGATTAGAGACGAAGTGTCGAGGAGTTTTTGGCGAAATATATCTGGCGTATAATTTCGAGTAGAATAGGAATTATAAAGAAACTTATAACAAAGAAGTTTTCATGGCCGCGTTTTGAAGTGTTTTTGTGGATTTATCACGAGTCGGTTTCGTGGTTTTCGTGTACAGAGCTGTTGCGGGGAGAGTTACCTGAGTACTTTCGCTTGAGTAGTTTCAAGCCGCGAACGATAAACATAGCAACCGCAGGGCAACGACTAGCGCCACAATTCTTAACGCGCCTGATTGGCCAACTCACCCAACCAATGAGAACCCGAGTGTCTCAATGGAGTTCCGAGCTAAGAAATTCATCAAGACAGCACGGATCGACCCTGGAAGCGACGACCAGGTGCAACTTATCCCCTTCAACCACCATCATTCAAGCAGTACTCCCAGAGCGGCTGGGACGGATTGCTTAAGATGCTGCAGCCTAGGGTACTGCTGCGGGCGCAGAAGCCGCTATGCCACACCCTCACGTTGCGGCCTCTCCGCCCTCGAACATATGCCACGGCTGTCGAAGAACCAATCCCGGCTGAATCTCAGCAGACCTTCACAACTACCTCGATATCGTCAAGTTTTGCGCCTCCAGCTGTTGTCGTCGATAGCAATGCCAGCTTTGCTATGCGCACGTACACGCCCAGGACTCCGGGTGTGCGTCATTTGAAGCGAGCCATCAACGACCACTTGTGGAAGGGCCGACCGTTTCTCCCATTGACCTTCGCTAAGAAGGGACATGGTAAGGGTGGAAGGAATAACTCTGGACGTGTGACGATCAGGCATCGTGGTGGTGGACACAAGACGAGAATCCGCACAGTGGACTTCGAAAGGATGGTACCCGGACCTCATATGGTGGAGCGTATTGAGCACGACCCTGGACGGACAGCGCATATTGCGCTGCTGAACGAGGAGGCTACTGGGAAGAAGAGCTACATCGTTGCTCCTGAGGGAATGAGAGCAGGAGATGTCGTGCAGAGCTACCGAGCTGGTATCCCGAAGGACTTGCTTGATAGCATGGGAGGAGTGGTCGATCCCGGTGTGTTGGCAGCTAAGACCGCATGGAGAGGAAACTGTCTGCCATTGCACATGATTCCCATGGGAAGCATTGTCTACAACGTCGGCTCCGCTAAGGGCCGCGGGGCAGTCTTCTGCAGAAGCGCAGGCACATACGCCGTGGTCATCAGCAAAGATGATGCTACGACCAAGGGCGGCGAGAAGCATGTCACGGTCAAGCTACAGAGTGGTGAAGTCCGCAAAGTCAGCAGGGAAGCGTGCGCGACGATCGGTGTCGCCAGCAACCCCCATTACCAGCACGAGCAGCTCGGAAAGGCTGGCCGAAAGCGCTGGCTCAACATCAGGCCTACTGTCCGTGGTCTTGCCATGAACGCCTGTAAGTTATCCATTTGCTGGTCTTCAAGCCCTCATCTCTAACAATAATATAGGCGACCATCCCCACGGAGGTGGTAGAGGTAAATCGAAGGGTAACGTCGATCCCGTTAGCCCATGGGGTATGCCGGTAAGTTCTATCACACAGCCATCTAACAATTTAAATATCTAACTCCATATCCAGGCGAAAGGAGGATACAAGACGCGCCAGGTCCGCAAACCCAACAAGTGGGTTGTCACACCCCGTGTGCGTAACGGTGGCAAGCGTAGAGCCAAGTAGAGAGACACTATCTTGGGGATACGTAGGAGAAGCGTTTTGTTTGAATGGCGACGATGTGTAAGACGGATGAGCGGAGCAGGAAAGCAACTGTACTTGTACCACTATATGCATATATGCGCCGAGAAGAGGCGCACCCCCGGGATACTTCCTAGTACTCGGCGTGTCCGTATCTCGGTGAGCATATCGGCGTTAGTCCTCTCCCTGTAGTATAGAATGGCTCGTTTGGAGGAGCTAGCTGGATCTAGGTGCGGGATCTCCAGAATGGGGACTGAGCCGAATCTCTTGTATAGATAGAAGCGGGGAATACATACATATCTTAAATTATTTTACGTACCATCTGCAAGCTTACTCTCTTGGTCTGGTGGTGCTTTGTGTCTGCCTGGTATTTTTGGTGGTGATATTGGTGAGAATCTCGGGGCTCGGGCAGGTAGCTGCATTGCTTACACGACGGTATTGCTGGGGTTGCGAGAACTTCGTATACGCAAGGAACGAGTAAGCGCCTTGCAAGATTGAACCGAGTGGTTGGCATTTGCAACGCTGAAGCAAGGCTGTTGCTAGTTGTGCTCTCCTCTTCCAGCCCAGCAGGAACCAGTTATTCCAAGTCATCCTTCGTCGCGTTGAATGTTGTCTTGGCGGAAATGGTGCTTTTGCGGCGCAAAAGCCATCGGGATGGGCAATAGTAAAAAACCCGCCAAATGCCGGGAACGGCGGCTAGAGCTCATTGTCGTGTTGGGTGTTCATAGTATCCATGAATAAAATAGAGGCTTTCGATCACTTCGGAATGCAATTATCATATTATGGCCTTTCAACAAGCCGGTTTCTCAGATATCAAGTCGGAAGAAGGAATTGCATCAGTTTCTATTCCCGTATCATTTCTTAGCTATACATATTCCCTAAGGCTTCATTGAAGGGGCCCAAATACTCCAGCTGCATCCGGAGAAAACGCCTATGATAACCCATTTTCATAACAATAAAGACGGATCCCTCGCCATTTATGTCTTCTCTTCACTTCCCATTCCCTCTCTTCCAATCTATCTCGGGCAAGAGCTCGCGTAGTTACTAGTCTTGCACACAGCCGTACTGCCATAAGTACAGCAGGCCCCGCTGGGACCGCACTCGAAGCTATCGCGCGTATAGAACCCGCTTGTCCCAGACTCGATGACGGCCTCGCACAGCCCGCAGTACACACCCTGCGGTGTGTTCTTAGCGCACTTGCAGCCGTTTTTTTCACATGCGCGTTTCTCTAAACCAAGGATTCGAGTGTCGAAGCCACGGCTCCTGAGGTCCTGGTCGTGCTTGATCTTGGCTTCGACATTGTGAGCTAGGTGGAGGGTCAGCGGGTGTTTTAAGGCGGAAGAGGGGAGGGGGAAGTACGGGAATCGTCGACTATAGCGGAGACGGCAGCGATGAGGGGCGAAAGGAGGAGAGCGACCTTGATGAGATGCATGGTGACTGAATTGATACACGTAGAGCTATCCTAAGGAGGAAATTCAGCCACCTTCGGAAATATTTGTTTGTTTTGAAGCGCCCAGCAAAGCAGTTGCGCCAAAGAGCAAGAGAAAAGCTCTCCTCGCGGGGACCATCTTCCTTTTCTCCACATGAGAGCAGCCCTACCTACTATGTATGTTTCTCATTAAGGAAGACAGCGATCGCCGACTGCCAAGTAATGGCTGTGCACAACCTGTGCCATACAGAAAGGGGTTTTATAACCCACCCTCCTCCAATGGCATGTCTCATTGGACGGTGAATGAAATAGGCATCATTTCGCAACGACACTTAGATCGTCAGATCGAGAAACGGCACAGGAATGACACACTGTGCCAATCACCGATCATTTCTGAGACGACTTCGAGAGAGCCATGCTGGTGTCAATGGGTGGCCGACACGCTGATCTGGATTTGGTTTGTGAGCTTGTGAGAGTAGGCGGTTTGGGGCAGGTGGATAGCAGCTGGTGTATCGGAGTGTAGGGATTAAATTGCTTATTTTGACCTATTAGAATGGGAGATGGCCAACCCGTGCTTCGAGAAATCTAGAATATGGTGGCGAAGCTAGTCTCAAGCATTGGAAGTTCCTAAGTGTCAGTGGGAGATGTGTGGCTGAGAGAACGTCCCGAAGAGTATAATTGATAGAGGCACATAACTTAATAGGTTTACGCGAATAAAATTTTAGATTTTAATAGCCTATTAGTTACGAAACATATCTTAATTTTACTCCATTTAAAATATAAGATGGCAGGAAGGCTGCTGAATAGCGTTCCTTTCGTTGTTCTTTTATGACAACTCTGCCAAGCAGGATAGCCACTACAGTACCGTCCGCGCCGCCGTAAGGCTGCCCCGTGCCGTTAGTGTGGTGCTGCACGAATCCTATTATCATATATATCTCAGCCTTTTCCTTGATATATTGGTGTAAAAAAATACGGAGAAAGACACTAATCGTGGGGATCTGATGAAACATATAAATGGTTCATTTGGTTTGTAACTCCTATTTATAACTTGGTATTCAGTCTAACAACCTCAGGCCTCGCCAGCCTCCTAACGGAGGTGGCCAACACAACGTTCGCCAACACAACGTTCGCCAACACAACGTTCGCCAACGGAACGTTCACCAATGCCACCGCCCTTCCCACCAGCGCCTGCCGCGACGGCAGCATAGTACCATGGCAGTCGGCACTCTGGGCTATCCTCGCCCTTGCCCTCAACGCCATGACGCAGCCCTCTAGCGCCGACCCCTCCCCAACCCCCGCCATCTCCTTCGTCCGCTCCTCCCCCGTCATCTGCTTTATAGACGCTGTCTCCATCCCATCTGGCTTGTCGTAGGATGCTACTATGGCGAGTCCACTACCAACTCACTCACCTCTAAGCGATTAGCCACACGCCCCAACCGCACGCCCGCCAGCACCCCGATCTTTTCCGCTACCACCAGCGCCGTATTCTTCATTCTCGGTCCCCTCCCCCAAGCCATCAAGCTAGCCGGCATGTCCGGCGTGCCCCTTGCCAAATTTGTTCGCTTCATCTTCCTCGTTGCCTACCTCCTTGGCGTCTACGAAGCCGATGCCGCCCACCGCGCCTCTCGCCGCCATACCGAGAAACCCTGGCTCTCATTCGCCGTGAAAGCGCAACGCATCCCGGAGACCGTGCGCATTCGCCTCGCCTGGCTCGATGAGATGTTACGCTATTACATTTTCTGCGTTCACTTCTCGTTCTGGCTGGCAGTCGCGCACATGGTAGTTTATTCGAGCACGTGTGCCGGTAAGGTGGGCTCAAATAAAGTTGAGGGGTCGGTTTTCTTGCTTGGCTACCAGGTACCGATTGTGTTGGTGGGCGTGCCAGCGGGGCTGTACGGGAAAAGGCACTTGGGAAGTTGGTTGCACAAGCGGTTTTCTGGACGTGCGGGCCCTCAGAGAATGAGGCCGGTGGTCGATGCGGGTCTTCTATATGGCCCTGCGGTGCTTTCAGGGTTCTCAGCGTTCGCGCCGGCGATTTTCTTGTTCCAGCTCCTCAAAAACTACTTTGGATCCGAGCATGAGGTTCGCTTAGGCTGGAAGGCGTATGCTGATACAAAGGAGTCGTTCGTCAAACTCTCGGGATTCATGCTCGTGCTGTTTGTTCTAGCTGTTTGTATACCTCTCCTCACAATCGGACTCTACATCGTCAAAGCTGTGCTCGAGCTAATCATGGCACCGGAGCCTGAAATTAACAAGCCCAAGCAGAAAAAGGAGGCGGAGGATGAGGAAGACCCGGATACGACGGGTTATAATATGGGGGTGCTCGGGTTTGCATTGTCCAATCTGTTCTTTGCGATACTGTTTTACGCCCATGCCTATGTTGCGGAGGGGACGTCAAAGCCAGGGTGGAGTGAAATGTTGGGATGACCGTTGAATACTTATAATAATGAGAGACGAACATATATATAGAGATGAAACTAGAAAGGCCCTGCCCAGAGTCTAATAGCTACTCGTGCCGCCTAAAATCACAAGGAATTAATTTATCAGGTAGCACCCAAAGCATTAATTAAAGCAACATAGCTGTCTAGGCCTCCTTGCCTATACTGACTTGCTCTACTGATCTCTCATCCTCAGCTACACTCCCTAGCTTTTCTAGCTGATCAAACTTCTGCACAACCTGCAACGTGGCATAGTAGGCAAACGGCAGAGCAAGAAACCAAAAGGCACAGTTGATGCTTGCCGTGGCTATCAATGTCGTCGGCACTGCCTGCACTCCGAACCCCACTGCAACCGCCGCCGTCTCAATCCCCCGCAACAGAGAGCTGTACCGGATTTGGTCACCAGGAGAATCCGACAAGTTGCTAATACACCAGTAGATGTAATTCTCCACCATGCCGAGGCTGATTCGCTCAAACATATACAGCCCGAAGCCGCGCCCAAAGGAGCTCTGGTCTCCCCAATCCAGCGTCGGCTTGGTGTGGCGGTACTCGTTCTGGATGTACACGGCCCAGATCCAAGTTGCGCTGTTGAGCAACGCAATTAACACAAATGCCGTTATGGCCCGCGTCTGCCGCCGTTTCGCCCATGGTAGGTCCACGATTGAGCCGCTCACCCAGGTAGCCATCGTCCCGACGACGGCGGAGAGGAAGCTTGCTAGAGCGCGCGAGCGTACCGTGAAGTATGTCGCGAGATACGTGCCAGGGTAGGCTTGAATCCAGCCATAGTACCAGAACAGCGGGAATAGGAGCAAGATCGGCTTGCTGCGGAGTAGGCGCCACATCTCCTTCCCCTCGGTCCGCCACGGTGTCCCCCGCTTGGCCTCGATGCGAGTCCCGTCGTCGCGCTGCACCTTCTCTGGGTTCGATAGGAGAAGGCCAAAGAAGAACCCCAGGCACTGAATGGCGATGAAGCCGAGGTAGGTTTCGTACCCAATCTTACCGCGGTGGTTTGTCTTGTGGTTGATAGCGAGGGAGATGGCTCCCCCGATGATATTCCCAAAATTCCGGAAAGTGAACCATGTCGCGATATACCGCCCGCGCTTCCCTTGCTCTGGATACCCCGTGGCAATGGCGCCCTCCACGCTCCAGAAGAATCCAGCACTGAGCCCGCACGCCACGGCGCCCAAGTACACGAACCACGTTGACCCGAAGCGGTTATTTACATATAACCCTGCGGCGTAAAGGGGGTAACCGAGAGAGCCTATTGCGAGCGTCCAGCGAAACCCGATGATGTTCGTGAGCCACGGCCCAGCAAAGCAGGTTACTGTCATAAAGGCGTATAGCAGTGCATTTGCGGCATTGACTAGGTCAGGACTTTGGGATCCACCCACGCCGAGGCCGTTCATTGCGCTCCATATTCCAGGGGCACTGAATGCGCAGATACCCACGACGAGGATCTGGAAGAGGGTACTGCGGAAGAATGGAGGCTTCTGCCGGACGGGTGGTGGTATAGGACCCTCCACTGTCGTAGGGGAGCTCTCTTCGAGCTCCCCCTTCTTGACGCTAGACGACGTTGACATATTGCGTCGAGGACTAGGGAACAAGATGCGGATTAGAGGTGATATGAGGAAAGTGGTGCAACGCACTGCACTTTAAATAGCGAAATATATCCATCGTGGTACTGTATCGCTTCTTATGTATGTCTTGGACAGTTCGTGACGATCTGTGGACCTGCGTTCTGTAGATCTGTGAGACGTCATCCGATAAGCACGCAATATGAGACATCATAAACGTGACAGCCACGATGCCGATAAGTCATTCTGCGCCATGTAACATCGGCTGCGTTCCTTTGGCAATAGAACGACGATGCTTGCTTAGTGTCATTATTTCCTGTTTTAGGAAAATAGTTATATGTATTTTTTTGTTTCTTGTCTGTTAGGTAGTTGCGAAGTCGACTGGACTGATAGGAATCTAGAAAACCTAGGTCGCGTGCAAGAACCATGTGTTAAAGGCCGAGCCCACTTAACTACCCTAGACTCCAGATTACAGCAGGCAACATGGCTAAAAAAAGGCTATGTTTAAGATTTTAGTCTTTAATTGCCATATTAATTGCCGTACTCAAAGCGTATTCTACCCTACTGTGCTACTGCAGACTACTTTATGTCGTGACCCTACACCCCCGGAAACCCGGCAACAGCTTAGCACATATCACGGTATTAATTCCACAGCCAGTACCGAGGATCTGGGGGCATTCATTCCGTGCTTTTAGCACAGATGAGAGAATACCGGCCGCCTGGGTCCCATGGGGTGAGTGTGCGCATGGATTATGATAACAAAGTTGGAGATAAAAGACATGGGGATATCCCCCCTCTTTGCCGCGGGGTAAGCGGAAGATTAAGTCCACAACGTCTGGACATTATATCAGTTTCTCTTAAATAAGACTGCAATATCTGGGTCATCATGGCGACTACTGTTGAGCAGCTCGGGATCAGCTCGCTCAAGCTCGACGGCGCTCCCTCGCCGTCGCTTGTATTCGAGCCGTTTGACCTACCGTCAACTAACCAGCGTACACTCGGCGCCCCTTACCCCGCCAACACTGTCACCCCGCTTGCTCTAAGGCCATCCGTCCACGACAATGCCGAGGTTGACCTCGATACAGTCGTCGAGACCATGAAATCTCTCCAGGCACAGGATGGCATCCTCACCAAGAAGCTTGCCCTTCACGGGACTCTGCTCTTTCGGGGCCTCCCGATTCGCAGCGCCGCGGACTTCAGCAAGTTCGCTCATGCTTTTGGTTACAAGCCGCACGAGATCATCGGAATAGTTGTTGATAGGCAACTGCTCGCACCTAATGTGGCACCTGCCAATGAGGCACCTAAAGAAGTCCTAATTTATAATCACAACGAGTCACCGCAGGTCCCGCATGCACCAGAGTACATTTTCTTCTTCAGCCAGAAGGCACCCGCAAAAGGCGGCGAGACACCCATCTCCTCGTCGCTCGAGCTCTTCTACCGTGCGCAGCAAGAGATCCCCGAGTTCATCGCCGAGCTCGCCGAGAAAGGCATCCTCAGCAAGGTCATCTACAAAGAGGGCAAGCAGTACGAGGGTGGCTCGACACTGCAGCAAGCATTCGGGAAAGAGATCCAAGACGGCGACGACGCGGCGACACGGCGCTCCAAGATCGAGGCCCAGATCGCGCGCTATGGCCGCGGAAAGTACACGACATGGGAATGGACAGACGACGGACTTGTGCTCACTCACCGGCTCCCGGGGATCCGCACACAGCGTGGCACGAACCTACCGACGCTGTTCACGGGACTGGCGGCGTACTACCGCAACTCGCAGGTGAACAGCGGGGCACGACGTACTGTAACGCAGCAGTTGTTTGGCGACGGGACGCCCATTCCGGAGAAGTTCCTTGCTCGCCTGGCGGAGATCACGGATGAGATCCGTGTGCTGCATAAGTGGCAGCAGGGCGATGTGCTTGTGTATGATAATGTAGTTTCGCAGCATGGGAGGCAGCCGTGGGAGGGGGAGCAGGCCGATCGGGTGGTGCTTGCGAGCTTGTTTGATGGAGATGATGTGCCTGGCGCGTATGGCTTTGGCGAGTGGGCACAGGTTGTCCAGGCACTTGATTTATAGTCTGTAGCTTTTCCGTGGGTATTTTAGTGTTACTGGACGAAGTTAATGTTTTTATGAGGTAGTCGAAGCTAAGCTGTTATCCGCGAGGAGCTAAGAGGTGATTCAAGGAACCGTGCATTCAGATGTGATGTTGGAGGACCAACCCCTCTGTTTTCAGCCAAATGGCTGGCGTCTTAAGTAGCAATGTAACGCTGTGACTTCATAATGCCATTCTTGATGCCCATCAACCAGTTCAAACACAACTCTCAACTTCCAAGGCATAGATCCGCCCACTCACGTGTCAAGGCACTAGCAACATGTCAATGGATCGCACCTGCCCCAAACTCTTCATCCAGATGTCTGGTGCGCCAGGTTCTGGGAAGAGCACCATAGCAAGGCTACTCGGTCAATCCATCGGCGGAGTAGTCATCGACCACGACGTCCTTCGGTCCACTCTCCTTGAATCCGATCTTCAGTTCGGCCCGGCAGCAAGGCATGCCTATGAGCTCCAGTGGGCGCTAGCCCAAGACGTCATGAAGCAAGGCCTTAGCGTTATCATTGACAGCACCTGCAACTTCCAGGTCGTTCTCGACCGAGGAACGGAACTCGCCAAGGAACACGGCTATAATTACTGGTATGTTGAGTGCCAGGTCCGAAACATTGATCTATTGGACCGGCGGCTGCGCTCCCGAGACTCGATGACGAGTCAACGAACCGGTGTTGACTGTGCTCCTGCTGCTGCTGTGGTTGCAAATGGAATTGGTGAAAGCGAAGACGCGCGCGAAATCTTCAAGAGGTGGATTGAGAATCCATGCCGTCCAAAGGAGAATAATATTGTCATTGTAGACTCAACGGGAAACCCAGAAATGCTCAGAGACCATATTCTAAAAATGATTGCCAGCTAGCCAAGGGATGAAGGTGCACGATGGCAAGAACGACATGTAGCTTAACCTAATATTTTAAACAACGCTTACTTGATACAGCATCCGTGCCATCATGAAGTTAAGGAACGTTACAGTAGCATTTCGCCGTTATGTAAGAATAGACTAAAGAAGCCTGGCCTTCTGGGGAAACTACGTTGTCTGAAGAGAGAGGCTCTTGGGTGTAGTGAGATCAAGCAGGCGATTTGGACTCTGAAGGAATCATCTATAATTAATTAAGTAGATAGCCAAATTATAGTAGATGGAATGTAACATTCTATTGTTAGTTACCAGTTATTATTGTTGTCGTCAGTAGCTAGTTGACAGAAATTGAGGTGTCGTGCCCAGAAGACCCCTAATCTACAACCAGACAACCTGTTCTAGAATGACATAACCCATCTGAGACTTTAGGGACTTCGGGTATGCAGGTTAGTAAACCAAATCTAATGATTTTATCACTATATTGATGATCAGATCGAAGTACTGTGCCAAGGCTAGGGCCGATATGGCTCTAGACCACCGAGATTCCTGTGATCTAGAGCTGTATCGGCCCCTCTACCATAGATATATCCCTCGGTGTCACGTAGGCTAGCTGGGCTGTGATACTTGAGTTGAGGCCACTCAAACAAGGCCGCCCAGGTCGACGCCTTCATGACGTGCCACCGCTATAGGGATATTACCAGAGTTTGGTTCACGTTACTCCCGGATTGCCTCATAGCTATAGCTTCCAAGCAACTTTAGATGAGAGTGGATGTTACCATAGACGAAGGCTGCCACGAATGACAAGTCAGCTATAGCTCTCTCTAATTGCCGATGCGCGAATGGAGTTTAAACACAGCTCGCCATAATCCAAGATGATGTTGCTTTAAGGGAGCTTTAACGAGGTGTAAACTGCCCTTGCTGTCCGTATAAAGGGTCAAGCAGCCTGCCAACAGTCATTTCATTCTCCAACGTACCCCTAACAGTACTATACGACACCGTCGCTATCACGATGAACCCGTTTTCCTCCCGACGCTCGAGCGGCGGCAACGCCAATGTCTCATCCACGAGAAGAAAGCATAAAGACCAGCTGGGCATGCTCGGTCTCGCCGACAGCACGCGTAACAACACCGTCGCCGTGATCGGCGAGTTTGTCGGCACGTTCCTCTTCCTCTTCTGGTCCTTTGTCGGCGCCCAGATCGCCAACACACCCAAGCCTAAAGATGGCGCCCCGCCGAATACGTCGAACCTGCTCTTTGTGTCGCTGTGTTTCGGATTCTCCTTGACGGTGAACGTGTGGGCGTTTTATCGAATCACGGGTGGGTTGTTTAACCCTTCAGTATGAGTTTCCTTCCTCTAGAACCACATGCCGCTCCGAGCTAATGTTGAAAAGGTGACGCTTGCTTTGTTCCTCGTTGGCGGGCTGCCGGCGATGCGCGCCCTCCTCGTCTTAGTTGCTCAGATACTTGGAGGGATCTGTGCTGCGGCGGTGGTGTCTGCCCTCTTCCCGGGACCTCTCAATGTGGAAACGGGGCTGGGTGGAGGAGCATCGATAGTCCAGGGGCTGTTCATCGAGATGTTCCTGACTGCGCAGCTGGTGTTTGTGATCATCATGCTCGCAGTGGTCAAGCACAAATCGACGTTCCTAGCTCCTGTTGGAATCGGTCTCGCTTTCTTCCTGACCGAACTCTGCGGTTTGTGCCGCCCCAACCGTGTCCGGGTGACATCTGTCTAACGTATAATAACAGGCATCTACTTCACTGGAGGTTCTCTCAATTTTTCCCGCTCCCTCGGCCCAGCAGTCGTGAACCGCCATTTCCCAGGCTACTTCTGGATCTATTTCGTTGGGCCACTTCTCGGCGCCCTCCTCGCAGTGGGATTCTACAAACTGCTGAACAGCATGCGCTATCAGACCTGCAACCCTGGCCAGGACTTCGGCGAAGACGAGATACCACAGGAGACCGGTACCATTCCTGGTCATTATGAGAGCGGAACCCCACCACTTAAGCACGGGCGGAATGTCTCTGGGGCCACTGCGGTGAATCATGAGGAAGGAATTGGTGGCCAAAGAGTACCGGTACAGAATGACCACTATGCCAATACGGAGTTGCGCCAGGAGGGGATTTCGCCTCTTGGAGACAGCAATTATACGACCCCCGCATACAACAGCAACGCACCTGTGCAGGCCGGGTATGCGGCTAGGGAGTACGTGTAATGGTAGGCTTTTGAGGCGAGGCTTTTGAGGAGACACCTGAGAGGTGACGAGAGGCGACGAGGAGAAACGCATAAAGGGTGTGGGGCGGTGGAAGTATGGTCGAGCAACAGCTATCAGGCTGTCTTATGTTGAATACCGTATATTCCCGCTATTAGCATAATTGAGAGTAGAAATAAAGCGAATCCCAAGCTTGTGTCTGGCATAGCGGACGGGATAACCAATTATTTTGAGTCTGTGATATTGAGCCGGCGAAGCACCCATTATTCCAACCCATCTCCCCTACGCGTCATCAGTTGTCTCTCCCAAGCCGGCATCGCCCACTTCAACATGTACTCTGACTCTATGAGCTGCTCCGCCGTCAACCTCTCTGCAGGTTCAAAGGCCATCATACCCCTCAGCAACTCCTCCAAAGCCCGCATCTCACCCCCTTTGACATCCCGCTGGCATGACCCAGGCGCCTCGCCACGTCCCATGTCCCACATACGCTTGTTCAGAGGTCGGAACACAGGCGTGTAAATCCTCTTCATATCACGGACCCAGGAGCCGTCGGGCTCAAAGAATTCCTTGCGATTTTCCCATGCATCCCACCAGCGAGCGGGCGGCGAGCCAAGCGTACTTACCATTTCGGCTATTATATCATCTCGGTCCCAGCAAAATGTTTCAAAGAGAGCTCGTTCACCGAGGACTTCGTAGAGATTGACGGCGAGTGTCCAGATGTCGGCTGCTTGAGTGATGGGTTCGTTGAAGAAGTCTTCGGGGGGAAGGTAGAGAGCAGGTGTATGGAGCTCGGGGGATGGCTCGCTTGCAACTACGAACGAGGTTCCATAGTCGGATATCCTAACAATTGAATCCATGAGCTTGTCTGCGGACATCTTGATGTGCATTGGGTAAACAGCATATGGCGGTGCATGAGGTTCAACTGCTGCGCCATCAACCCTCGTGACGGGAACCTTGTCTAGGCGGTAACGATTGCAAAGCTCGTCAGAGCTGAGGCGGTCTAAATCTGGACCGCATAGAAGAAAGTTTCGCGTATGTAGATCTAGATAGAGTGAGAACATTGAACATGCAACTAAAAGGCTTTGGATAACGATGTGGGTTTACGTACCACCATGGCACACTCCACGGGAGTGCAGGAAGGAAACCCCCATGATAAGTTGACCTTGCAGTCTCGGTAGGAAACATAAAGTTCACTGAGTCCTCCTTAGACGCTGCAATACTACAGCCCGCTGGTTCTTGTACTAGGCAATGGTGATGTCCGTTGGGACCATCGAATGAAAAATCGTCTAGTAGACGGGGAGTGAACCGCTGGCCTGGGTGGGTCGAGTCGCCACTACGGAGCATCTCCAGAATAGTCCCTTCAGTGCTTTTTGAAGATTCACTAGCAACTAAGATCTTCAATGACACATAGCATTGCAGGCGTTTGTCACGGGCTAGCCAAATTGTTGAATAACCACCAAACCCAAGCTTGTGGACAACCTCGTATCGGCCATCATGGAAATGGTCCCCAATGACAGTAGGGTGATAGCCGCCAATTGTGTAGTCTTCAAAGTCTTCTAGATCGATCTCTGGGATGTAGAAATCCTCGTGTAATGGGGAGGCGTTGTTAACCATAGAGTATTACAGTTGATGTTGATTAGGGAAGCTTTTCTGGTTCAGGCTCGCGCCAGAAAACGCACGCGAAGAATGAAGGACGTGTAACTGAGCTTTCCAAGGACAATATTGCGAGGACGCTCTTAATCGACTGCAAGCCACTATCGGTATAGAGTAAATTGAATTATGCCAGGAGACGACTCTCATAGTTAACTCAATACACATTAAGATGGGCGGGGATGATAACACGGGGTAGAGTACATACTCTAACTCCATATGGATACTGAGACATCATATATGGCACACGGACTCGTCATGGGTCTCAGGCTTGTTAAGTGGGATTGTTCCAGTAGGCGCTTTGGGGTTATAAACGAACGCGTGTCGCAAGCTACAACCATGATAGGGGCGAGAAGATAATATATTAGCATGGTTTTCATCGAAGACAAACCATCTTGTTTCTATCTCTTTGGTAAGTCTCTCATACTGCAAATTTACTTGTCAATAATCCGTTAGCGCCATTTGCCTTTCACTATATTTCTAACTAATATGACAATATTAATATTCAATAATTGAGAAACTTTATTTTAAATTGCAATTACTACAATCATTACTATCATACACAGTTCCTCTTCAGACCCTTAGTCGGCAAGAGTATCCTGACTGATGTCGGAAACGACCGTTAGTAATTTTTAAACCACCGGGACAACGGAGCGGAAGTGTTTCCCGGTACCTGCCTTCCTCTGTTCCGTCGCGGAATTTTGGGAAAGGGGAATACGGGGGGTGGCGGAGAGAGGAGCGTCGGGAAACGGCTGTGGTGAAGTGGGCGGGAAGCTTGACCTTCGTTTGGTGTGGGAGACGGGGAAGTGGGTAGGGATGGTGGTGACAATAAGGGGGGAGTGGCTGCTGTGGTGCAAGAAGAAAACGAATTATAGGATCCTAAAGGCAGCGTTGCGCGCGGGAGAATGAGGGGAGGGAGGGGGAAGTGTGTCTTCCCTTGCTGCTGTGTGGTGGAAGTCAAAGAAGGTACCTTGCGTTACCATAACTTGGAAACACCCCCTTTTCCAGCCCATAACCACAGAAATAGCCTATTTCGCAGGCTCGCATCCCACTCTGTCCTTATAACCTTAAATATTAGACATCAGCATCTAAAATTCGTCCAAGCTCGCAGCCCTTAATAGCCTCCAGGCCAAAGAAGGCCGGCGTGATTTGTTTTTCGCGGGAGATATCCATTTTCCAATTTAAAGGGTTGGATACGAGGAGTCCACCGCGGTCGTGTTTCCACTGAAGTCATGGCGAGCTGCTTCTGAACGGCACTGGATGCCGCATGGCTGCATCGTACCTGTGTTCCAATGTGGAACATGGCGCTCCAACTTGGACAGACTGGTTTCACGACGATGCAGTGCAATCCTTATACGAGGCCCCAGACTCGCTGTGGGGCAAGACTGTGCATCCTATTAGTGCCCGGGTCGTGCGATTTGCGGTGTTTGGCTTGATGCTTCTCCCTGGCTCCTTGCGAGTCTGCCTTACCTAAGATTAGCTTGCATGGAAAGGGGTCGATCCATGAAGCACCTGGATATAGCTCACGCGTGACCACGTGATATCGCACTTTATGGGAACTGAACTTTCAGACCATTTGGACGATACGGACTCGGCCGGGATAGAGTCCATGAGGGTTGGATCACAGAGAGTAATCTTCATGTGTGAAGGCAACCGGCATACCCTCAAAGGTGATATGCCGAGGTCTTCGGTGAGTCAATCGGTATGGGCCTAACATTATGGCTGAGTAGAGCTGAAGTTCTGGACGTGACAGATAGCCAGTGGTAACCGCAGTTTAGACAAGGAAACGTTGACTATACCAGGATGCCGTCTGCAGATGCCCATGTGCAGAAATTTGTAATGGGCATGAGTGATGGAGATGGAAACGGATAGGCGCAGCGGAGAAAGGGTAAAGAGGCCCATCTGGCGGTCAAGCGGGGAGGAAACACCAGCATATCGGCCGTTAGCAAACATCTCAGCCTCGCGAACGGTGAGAAACAGCATGGGATAACCAATTGGCGTCCACTGCCCCTCTATCCCACCGTGGCGGGCACAAATCTGGGCTGCGAGGGCCCGAGTAAGCATATCCAGGATCGTCATCAGGTCGGTGCCTACGCAACCCACTTTCGAACGAGTCCCATACCCGTTTGGGCGCGAGGAAGCCCTGCGTCCGCGGCGCCGCCATGCGATTCTGGGTGTTTGGGTCGCGGAATGCTGCGATGTTTGGGTAGGACCTGGCTGGGGTTGCATGTCAGCGGCGGCGGAATGCTCTACCGACTCGCTTGGCGCTGTGTTTGACAGGAGGGAGGAAGGGATGAGTGTATGGGTGTCGGAGGCTTGGGGACGGCGACACGCGAGGGTTGCTGGGGTGCGCAGGGCTGATGCAGCAATCGTGCCGTGAGAGGGCAGATGGAATGGGTTCTTTGATGGGTGGTTGGACGACGTGTATCGCAGGTTGCCGTTGCATCGTTGCATCGTCCCCACACATCCATTTCCACTCTTCCGCGGCTTGTACTGTACACAGAATGGACTGTTCAGTAACCACGGTTTGGGCGAGACATTTGCCGTCCGAGGTGGGCCTGTTCTCGAAGAGCCCGTTTGTGGTCTATCCCTTCCGTTTGCAACGGCGACGGCACGCGATTCATCTAATCTGTTAGGGGCGACGGGAGCGTACGGACGTAAACCGTTCCGTGCATGGTTTATATGTAATCTTGATTATTCAGCGACACTTTGGCCGTCGTCGCAAGCCAGACTCGTCAGACCACAACAGGCGTGCATAGGTGTACGCAAGTACAGTACACGGAGAACTCGCGTTCCAGTTCTCTATCTTACTAGTGATGCTGGCGAGCTGGCTCTTGTTCGCGCGACGCTGAGGCGTCCTTGCCAACAAATCCCGTCTATAGATATATCCAAATACTCTCTTAGTAGTGGAGGGTGCGTGGAAAGGGAAGCGATCGCCGTTGAGCTTGAATCTGCGCCCACGCGCGTGGCTGTGCGAGGGCTTGCTTGAGGCATGAAGCATGAGCTGTGGGCGTAGCATGTATGCGAACTTTAAAGTGACTTCTTTCCAGTGAACCCAGTGAACAGTCAGCGACAGTGACACCTCCCTCCCCCAAACTCAATTTCAACCACAGGGAGTTTACTTAACTGGATTGTGATGCGCCCCTCCCCCACGCAGAAACCACGCCACCGCATCTGTAGTGTCTCTCGGTGGTGTTGGTGGTCCCCTATGGCCCCTAAGATCATCCCCTATCCCAGCCAATTGATTTGGGTTTGTTAGAGCGAGAAGCCGTGTGTGAAAGGGGCGGAGCCTAATACCCTACCGTGGCTCCGCTCACTCAGTCGCCCTTGGCTCCATCCTCATCCCTGGCTTTTCCAGTCACAATGGAGTAAGTTGTAGTAGTTTGCAGTAGTTGCAGTACTAAAGTAAGAGTAGTCGAGTACTTTACTGTAGGAATGAAAGAGGTGAGGTGAGGGCTGTACAGATGCACTCTTTCCATGACTTTTGTTGTACCATAATATATTTGTCTTTTGTATGGTTAATGCCTGTTTAAAACTTACTCGGATGTACCTCGCTTCTACCAGACGCCGTTAGACAGGTGGACTTCGGTTGGCGTCTCTATTTTGAGTATCGGGCGAAGATCAGCTCAACCACATCACCCTGTTGACTTCGGCCGCCCTACGAAAGCGTAGACTTTAATACTTTAAACAGGCCTTCATGCCGCCCTCCTTCCAGCCTTCCAGCCACCGAGACTCATCACCGCCGTAAGGGAATCACGCTGGTTACATTCTCTACCGGTCGTTTCCCGTTCCACGACATTCTCGAAACCCTCGAAACCGCTGTGCACCCTTCCGTGTGGTCGCTCATACATCACCCTCGCTACCTATAATCTCCAACTCCGTTGGGGTCTTGTTGAACGAATTCCTCAACCCGCAAACCATAAATCCTCACCGGCGAGCATATTACAGACACGCGCCGCCCTCATTAATACACTCGAGTTCGCAGATGCACTGTCTTGGGGTCGCCGGTGCAGTACAGACCGAATCCCGCTCATAGACACTCTTAGGGACAGACCCCCACCACAGCAATCGAACTCCGACCTCCTCCACAGATAGTCAATATCATCACCGACAATGTCCTCGTCAAACACCTCCCCCGACACCTACTCCAACCCAACCTTCGACTCTGTTAATACATCCACGGCCGGACAGTCGTCGCACAAGCGGCGCAGAAGCACCGACGACCCAACCTCTCCCAAGGGGGACAACACAGGCAGCGGCACGCCCTCCATAAAGCGGATAGCATGCGTAATATGCAGGAAGAGAAAGCTTAAGTGCGACGGCAGTAAGCCTAGCTGCTCGACCTGCAAGCGCCTCCACCACGACTGCGCCTACGACGAGGTCCGGCGCAAGAGCGGCCCAAAGCGCGGATATGTGAAGGCCCTTGAGGAGAGACTGAGTATGCCTCCCCCACCCATACATACCCTACCTGTCTAACTTCCCAATTTAGAGCAAGTCGAGGAGTTGCTTAAGACGCGCGACCCTGCAGCAGCGAAGAGCCCCGACCTAGCACGCCCAACCTTTACCGCCGCGAACACCCATACGAGCACCCGGGCCATGCTTGCTACAGCAAACGCAGATTTCGGCGTCAACAACCCAGATATTGCTGTTGTAAACGACCGGGATCATGAGCGCTGGCACTACCCCGGCGACTCGCCGCAGCCAGGCATGGAGGAACTCGCTTTTGACCCGAACTTGAATATGGGGGGGATGACGATGGACCCGACGTTTACATGGGAGATGATCGGATTGGGCCTCGATGAGCCCCTGCCACCGCAGGACACGATTGATGAGTTGCACCAGATTTATTTCGAAAAGATACACCCCTCTGTGCCAATGATACATAAGTATCGTTATTTGGCGGCGATGAACCTGTAAGTCTACCCACTGTATTTCTGGCCATGGCAAATTTCGTGATTCCAATTGGTATGGAGGCTTATACCACACAGTGCTCCGAATCAACGGCCCCCAGTTTGTCTGCGATACGCGATGTGGACGTTGGCGTGTTCCGTCACAGACAAATTCTTGGACCTGAAAGACCACTTCTACCAGAGATCTCGCAAATACGTTGAGCAGGACTACCTGAAAGGGCACGGCGAGCATTTGATATCCGTCGGCCACGCGCAGACCCATATCTTGCTAAGCACTTACGAGTTCAAGATGATGTATTTCCCAAGAGCATGGATGAGTACTGGCTCTGGTATCAGATTATGTCAAATGTAAGTCACGACCCCGAGAATAAGAGGTCGCAAATCTAACACTAGCAGGATGGGCCTACACAGGTTGGACGGAGCAGGACTGGACGTCAAGCAATGCCTCCCGCCGGCACGGGACTGGACGGAGCGGGAAGAGCGGCGCAGGACATTCTGGATGGCATTCGCCGAGGACCGGTACGCCAGTATTGGCACCGGGTGGCCAATGACCATCGATGAGAGGGACGTTCTCACCAATCTCCCCGCATCAGAAGAAGCTTTTGAGAAGAGCAAGCCGGAGCAGACCACTTCGCTGTCCGACGCATTCGGCCCCAGCGGCGCAGAAAAACTCTCCGCGTTCGGCAGCATCGCCTTGATGGCGGCCCTCTTTGGGCGCAACCTCGTGCATCTTCACCGCCCCGACGCCAATGAGCTCGATTCCGACCTCAACGGCGAGTTCTGGAAGCGTCATAGACAGCTGGACAATATACTGCTGAACACGTCGTTAAAGCTACCTGAGCACCTCAAAGTATCGAACGCAAACAACCCAAATATTCACAGCCCGAATATCGTGTATGCGAATATGAATATCCACACCTCGACTATCTGTCTGCATCAGGCAGCTGTATATAAAGCAGATAAGAATCACCTCCCGGCGTCGGTAAGCAAGGAGAGTAAGATGCGCTGCATTAATGCTGCGAATGAGATTGCGGGTATCATGCGCATGATCTCCCATCTAGACCTGTCAGCTGTATGATCCCTTCCTCCCCACCGGAAATAATAGTATGAGTACTAACCTGCACAGATGAACCCCTTTATCTCCTTCTGTCTCTACGTCGCCGCGCGTGTCTTCGTGCAGTACCTCAAGAGCCGACCGGAGGACAACACGACAGGCGACGCACTGCGATTCCTGCTGGCTGCCATGAACGCAATGAAAGCCAAGAACCCACTCACCGAATCCTTCCTCGTTCAGCTCGACGTCGACCTGGAGAGCCTCGGACTGCGAGATCCAAAGTACAAGGCCCTTATCAACGGACACCTAAATGTAACCCTCCCCACTGCCCACACCACATTGAACCTCAATACTAACACACCTCAGAATCCCCAAGCACAAATCTTCAAGGATCGCAATGGCACCGACTCATGCAACTTCCTCAAGATCGCCGAGGATATCGTCACGAGCGCGCAACCCGACTCCCCAGCCACCTCCGCCGCACCCACTACCTCCGGTCCCCCCGTAACCTCCGAGCGAGCACCCCCGCAATTCAATGGCTACACCGATAACGACATGCCCTGGATCCCCGCCGAACGCGGCTTCCCCAACCGCCCCGGTGCCGGCACGAACCTAGGCAGCATGCGCGGCCTCGTCGTCCTCCCCAACGCCAACGACACCACCTACGGCATGCAACGCCACTTCACATCCGAGATGGAGATGGACCTCTCCTCCGGCGACGCCGCCGTCTCCGACCGCCCCACACCCTCCTCCACCGCACCCTCCGACGGCCACCGCCCCACCAACCTCGCACCAACGAAGGGCTCAGGCCACAGCTCCTTCGAGACCTCGCCCGTCGCAAGCCACAACGCTGGGATCCCAGAGCAGCACCAAAATGGCGCCGCGCAGGGATTCTACCAGCAGCAGGGCGGCGAGGGGTACATTCCTGCGCTGCAGAGTCAGGGCGGGATAGGGTACACGATGGCGGGGTCGCCGGGGCGCGGCGCCGAGTTCGCGGGCGCGCAGTGGGAGATGGCGTCGGCGTTGACGCCGATTGGGGAGGGGATGTTGAGGGAGCTGATGAATATTGGGCCGATGGATATGGGCCCGTGGGAAGGGCAGGCTCCTTGAGATCTGGTGGAGCTGCGAGTGAGACTGGAGAGTGGTGGGGAGTGAGGGGTATATATAATACATTAACGGCTTTTATGACGGAGGGACGGAATGGGGGTGGGCGTTTTTACCGGCGAAGGGCTGCCTCGCAATGGAGGCGCCCGAAATATTTTGTTATGCGATATTCAAAGCCTGGGCTCATAGCAGCACCACAAAAAGGCGGAGTGGCTAGGGTTGATTACAAGCGACGGTGCGGACAAGGGATTTGCCTTTGTGTTTAATCTGGATGGACTATTGCCTGGGATAACATGGCAGAGGAGGATGTTCTATGTAAACTTGTTTTGAGGGCTTTGCTTTGCTATTTTGCTTTTTTAGCACTGAAGATGTCGCCTGATGAATCGGGAGAGGGATACTTGTATGTATGGAAACTGAGCAAACACACACGCCGCTTATTGAGAAATACTAAATGTGAAATTCATCACTACTTCTCGTCTGTGTACTCGTGAAGTTGCTGGAGTTTGCCGTGGGCGTTTGGAGTATGGGATATTCACAATATGTCCTGCAACCTTTGAATCTAAGAACGAGCACAGATTAATTGACAGTGAAAGTTGTATATTAGTTCAAGTGTACGACCTTGTGAAATCCGAAAGGAAAGGATCGATTTGCCACTTGCTCAGTCCAGCCCGACATGCTCAACGTCTGCATCTTCCGCATATTCGGCATCTCTGTTGATATCGAAGAATACAGCGTAGTGCATTTCCGTCCTCGAGAGACGCATATGGAAGTCCTTCGAAAGCGCCATAACCCCATCATAGACTCCTAGCTGGGCGATGCTGGCGTTAATATTTTCTGGCAGCCAGCATGCGAATGTTCCACTCCCGTACCATCTCTTGGGGCAGTTAATATTGAGATCTGCCTGCCAAGCAGGATTTGGCGGATCATGTTCCTCCAGTGTCTTTAAATTATCGGCACGAACGGGCCCGAGCTGGCCTTTGCGGCGGATGGTATTGAAGACAGCATCAATAGAGTTGAAGCTTCTCGCAATCATAGTTCCCAGCCACACGAACGGTATATCGTAATAGTGCCAGCGACTCTCCCATGGTATACCCCATTTCTCCTGCAACAAATCCATATCCACGTGAAAGCAGCTAAAAACACGTAGCATGCGAACAATCCATCTGTGGCAGTCATGGCCAGAGCTCCTATAGTTCCAGTCCATGGGGTGTTCGAGGGAACTCAGAGAGCATACGCCTTGAAGACATAGGCCCATGAAGGTATCAAAGACGGCAGCTTGCATTCTACCTCGGATCACCATCCCACGTAAAATGTTTCCTGCTTCAAATTTCCTGGAAAAATCCTCCCGTGGAAGTTCCCCCCAGTTATCTTCAGACATGATCAAGTCCCGACCACGATAGTCCTTCTGCTCTTTCGCGATCATGGACGCCGCAAACTCTTGTTTGGCTTCCAAGGGTGCGCCGACTAGATAATAGTGTATCAGCATGGGCTATTTTAGTTACGTTGAAGTATAATATTGAGGCATGGATTTCGAGGGTTCTCACCTGGTGGTGGACCGGCGGGAGTGCCAGTGCCTGTGGACGCCATGATCCTAGATCGAGCGGTTGCAAGGGTTAAAGTGGGTTTAGGTGTGGCGCATGGGCATGGGTGCTCCAGTCGGCGATGCTAGCGTAGTTCGCTTCGGAACTCTAAATTTGACGGGTATAGCTTCTTTCTTTCAAGAAGTCGAGGAAGGGGACTCTTCGGAATAAATACTTTGGTCCGTCGTGTGAGTCATTGCATCATACGATGTAGACAAAACTTGAAAAATGTCCCACGAATTTCAGGGGATCGAATATCCCTCTTGAGAATGGCTAATTTAGTTCCCCTCGACTTGGACTAAGATCTTGGATACTGGCGCTATAATCGCCGAGTTATGGACCTGAGGCACTGTGGACATAAAAATGGAGCTAGATAATTAATGGAGCTTATCGCCTTTATTGTATTTTTAAATGACTAGCTTGCTAAGAGGATCTGCTGTACAGATACTGGTTCACAGTGATTATAAACCTCTATTTTATGTATGGTTACTGTAAACGCACAAACAAAGAATAGAGTTTATAAGCTGTTCGTTGTCTCTTAGTCACTGTTATGCACAGTTCATTTCTCAGTCTCTGAGCGTACAAGTAGGATATACTTTTGCTATCAACAGATGCCTTTAACAGGTCTTATTTTGCGATGATCGCTCTGGAACTGACAACTTTCCCAACTACTCCTTTCTCCAAGCCGTGGCTCCCAACCAACTCCAGACAATACAGTTATCGTGCGTGATACTCATACATCCATATCCATAACTTAAGCACCCTCACCTTCCTCTCCCTCCTGCGCCTTCGCCTTACTCCTCTTAAACCCCTCCTTTCCCTCACTCAAATACGCCTCAACAGTCTGACCGGCAAAGCTCCTCCCATTCATAACACGTACGCACTCCGCTGCAGCAGCCTCGTCCCTAAACCTCACACTCGCGATGCCGGCCTCCTCGAGGTCAAATAACAGAACATTCGTCACCTCGCCGAGCTTCGCGCACTCCTCTCGGATATCCTCCTTGATATCCAGTATGGCCGCCGGGTCCTCTTCCAGCTCCTCCAGAGTGAACATGTGCTTCAGCACCACAAGCTTCTGCGGTTTAGGCCCAGCCTCATACAGCACCTGTGGGTCATCATCATCCCAGTCCGCAAGCCTTGCATCCAGCTTCTGTGTCTTCTTAATAATCTTCGCCTTATCACGCGCACTCGTCTTCGCCCTCTCCCTCGCCGCCTCCTTATCAGCAGTACTAGCAGTACCGCTCCCCTCCTCCGCCTTCGTCTTCTTATAACTGCTATCCGCCGCCATGACGCGCATCTTGCCGCTACCGCCTAGATCCGAGTACCGGAAATCTGTATCGTCTAGCAGCGTGATGGCCATGTTCACGCTGGGCGCCTTGAAGAACACGATCAGCGCGTCGCCCTTAAAGGCCCCGCTGTCATCTGTGTATAGTTTGATTCGTGGGCGCCCGCTGTCGATCTCTTCAGCGATCACACCGCATTTGCGGGAGAAGACTTCGGCGACCTCGTCGATGGTTACGTCGCGCGGGAGGCCAGTTACGTAGACTGCGGTATTGGGTCGTGGGGGTAGGGGCGCCTTGGCTTTCTTAGGCGCTTTTAGGGCTCGTCCACCGTTATCCTGTGCTTGTTAGCAAATGACTCTTTATGGACCTGCTGGGGACAAAGGGTAAGAGGATAGAGCGCCACTCACATCTTCTCCATTGACATACTCCTTCTTCCTCTTCCTCCTCATATCCTCCACCGTCTCCTCCTCATCCACTCCCTGCACTTTATACGCCGCCTGCTGCTGCGCCGCTAGCTCATCATCGAGAACTGGGATCCATCGCCGCAGCGCGTCGTCGAATTCGTACTCGGAGCCATCATCGGCGACGAGGAGGAACTTTTGGTCGAGCTTGGAATACGAGATGCGGTCGTCGGCATCGAAGGCTTGGGGGTCAATGGGGAAGGACGAGAGCCCGTGCTTCATCGGCGATTGACTGTCCATGGCGAGGACTTGATTGAGGGGATAGCGAGCGTGGTTTTGTTTACAGCTAGAGATGGGATATCTTGGAAATCGAGGGTAAGGCTGCCTCCCGGTTACACCGCCTTGGCAGAACACATCTATATCTGTAGCCTCGCCTCCATGATAACCAGGGGGATATTTAGCTAGAATATAACACCTGCATAACACGATTTGTAGTAAAATCTTCAACTGTGCTATATACTAATAGGAAACTATTCGAGTAAACCACTTAATAATAAGTTTCCCAAACTCTTTTCATTATGGGTTGGATGGTCATCCTTTGAACCTGTGAACCGATCCCATGCTGTGCCCCCCAAACGCCGACGCTAAGTCCCAATGAGACTACTTGAGACCAAATTTGACTATGTACGAGATCCCCTGAAAAGCACGTCTACTATCTCATCCAGGAAAGTGAACATGAGATGAGAACTGTGGTCATATTAGCAATCATGCCATGTAGGGGGCTGTCTTCCATGTGTCACTCACTTCAACCGGGGATTATTAAGCGTAGCAAATATCCTCCTACTTGCAGCCTGTGCATTAACACGGCCAACCACATTCCCAACCAGATCCGGAGTGAGCGTTGCCAGCATAAGGCTCGCCTCCGTCCTTGTCTTGGCTTTCTGTGCCGCCGTCCGCTGCACCATCTCGCGTTTCTTCCCTCCCGGCCACATGGTGTCTTTTATCAACGTGATATACCTCATTATAGAGTCCTCCAGGACTAAGGTCTTGACGTTTTCTCTGACTTTCCGCTCGATCGTCCCGCCGAGCAACTGGTGCAGGACCACAACGACAGCTCGGCCTCGGAGCCAGTTATTCCCGCGGTTGAGCTCGAATACTTCCAAGAAGATGTCGCAGATGGGCTTGACAAATGGTTCGAGTTCGCGGTTCTCAAAAGCATTCAGCTCTGCTTCGGCCTCGGCTGCCGTCATGGGGTCCTCGCTGACAAGGGGTGGCATGGTGGTCAACTGGTTGGTCGCTGCAGATATGAGATTCTGGCCAGCCGTCGACAACTGGTCGAGCACTGGGATATTTCCTAGAATATCTTCCATTCCGTCTGTGACCGAGTTGTAGAAGCGGGTCATCATATCCTGCTTGTCCTCTAGGTTGCTAGGCGCCTCCGTACCGGGAGCAATGGCGCTCTGTGACAGGAAAGAGCGTAGATCTCGGCTGCGACAGACGTCTGGTAGGAGGAGTAGCTCTCGCAGGTATTTCTCCAGCGCAAGGCGGCGTTTGTGCAGAAAGTCGCTCTGTAGCTTCATAACCATCCTCCTCCGAGGGAAATCGAGGTGGCGGACAGAAGGGTATTTTTCACGAAGTTTCTGGTGTAGTTCGAGAAACTCGCTGTACCGGCGAGTGACTGCCCAAGACGCGGCAACCATCTGCTCGCCAGCCTTTCGTTGCACTTCGACGACATATATCGCAAATTCTCGCCCATCTTCATCCTTACCAACCATGATAGATTTAATCCTGATCGTAGAGCGACCATATAAGCTGTTATCACTCTCTTGGACAACATATTGCTGTCTTTGGAGCTCTTTGCGTCTGATCTCGCGTTGCAAGCTGGCTTTTGACTTCCGTAGAATTCGCAGTTCTGCAGTATTATTGGTGAGCTCCGCCTTTCTGGTAAGAGACTCTACAACAGCATTTTGTGCAATTAAACGCTCAATGTCGGTAGTTAGGACTGTTATAGCTTCCGCAAGACCCAAGTCGCCCGGAGCCGCCTCGTGGATCTGGTCAGTGACGTCCTCTTTATCCTCGTCTGGATCATCATGTTCATCCGATAGAAATTTCTCCTCATCGCCAAATAGGTCATCATCCGTGAAAACTCCAATACGCGACGACGTGTTCACAAGTCCAAGAGATGCAATGTTCGGCCTGCCACCTTCTTTCTGTGACGAGTCATGAGAGATAACATCAATTGAATTCCGCGGGGACCCTTCTGGCTTGCCAAACAAAAGGCTTGTAGAAGGAGAATCCCCATTGTCGAATAGGGACCCACGCAGGTCGTCGACATTAGGGGCATCTTCCATGATATCATTGAGCGCTGCTTCCATTGCCTTGACAATCTGATTATCTGGCGCAGCTGGTCCATCATGATGGTCCACATCCTGGTCCAGGCTCTGTACGGAACCAGCAAGCGCTTCGCTATCCGCATCATCGTCATCGAAAAGCGGCGAATCACCATCACCATCAAGAGACCGGCGAGAATTTGCGAGATCCATAACATTACGCCGCTGCATACTCGGTAGGTCGGCAGACGACTGCGACGCGCGATGCAATGCAATCTTCCTTTGTGGTTGCCGTAACGAGACTCTGGATACCGCCTTGGGCATTGGATGAAGTGATTGGGCGGTATCAATTCTAGGCGGCAAAGATGGCCTGTCTTGGTCGTCGAATGGATTGTGTGACATTGATGCCTTTGTGTTTTTCGAAGCCTCCTGCGAAGTTAAATACTTATAAAAGAGGTCTGATTTCTTGAATCCATCGAAGTATTTGCCCTTCATCTTTTCTAGGGCGCTTGTCTGCGCGAGCAAGATAGTTCTGCGCGCGGCATAGTATTGTTCTTGGGATGCACCCTTCCCAGCCTTCAAAAAGGTCCTTACGGATTGCTTTGACGACTCTGATATGTTCAGCTCAGGCCTGGATAAGTATGCTTCATGGATCTGTGCGAGATCTAATCGATCCGCATCAGTCCATGGAGGCAAATTTGGAGGCACCTCATCGTCCTCAGTTGGGTCTTCCTCGAGTGGGTTCCGGAAGCCATCAACAACGATCCAGAATTGCACAAGAGGCATGACCCTCTGCCTGTCCATGTACTCCATGAAATACGACAGCGCCGATGAATCATGCAAGATATCCACAAGCGACGCATTGTTAAGATCTGAGCTTGGCCCATTATTTGAGGAGAAATCCGGGGTATTATTTCCGTTTGCGCTCCAGTTTCCTGATGCCAGGTGGTTCACTCTTTGGTCCAATATCTTCTTGGCTATTTCCAGACGGCGGAGGTAGACCGAATCTGCAGCCTCAAGTTGAGAATCCCGCTTCAACTGACTAGACACTTCACTCCGAAAGCGTCTAGCATCTGATAAGTTGTTGACCTTGCGAGCTGCACGTATAAACTTCTCGAATTTCCGCTCGTTATCATTCGGCGACAGCCGCGGGAAGGGCAGGGAACGCTTCTCCTTCGGCGCCGGCGACGCATGCTGATCAAGAGCTGCACGCAGCTTCCGCACCGTCGACCGATCTTGAAGCATCGACCGGCCATAATTCTCCATGACTTGGTTCCAGGTATCGGGATCAGATGCCACCTGCATCACCGGAAACAGGACAGCGCAGCTCACCAGCTCCTCGATGAGAACTGCCACCACTTTGCTTGATATCAGGCTATCTGGCACCACTTTGGGGATGATTTCCTTCGCCAACGTTCGCAGATGCTCCTGCTGCACAAGCCGTGTATCTGAATATGCCAGCGATGCTGCTGGGTGTAGTTTGCCATCTCTGTATTTTGCGGCGATCGCAAGGTCCAACTCTTCTGATTCTGTGACGTTCCGATTGAGGTGCTTTCCCCGTACGACCCTCTCTGCATCGTAGAAATCCTTGAAATGAGCTGTGAGTATCGGTACGAATCGCTCAACCACCACCTCGACCAGGTCTATTGATAACAGCCTGTCCTTGATATCGACGAGCGCATCCCTTATCCCCTTATCAACCTCGTTGGTGAAGCTTGGATTGCGACTGATATTCGAGTACCAGGACTTGACGAAGTCCCGCACTATATATTCGAGGAGCTCGTCGAGAGAGGCGGATATGAGGAAGGACTCTGGGTATAATGGTCGGGGGTCGTATGGTTGTCGACTTGGGAGCTTCGCAAGTTCCTCCCGCCATGCTTCTGCGCCCAGGAAATCGGGTCCTCGGGGGCGGACAATTCTGCTTCTTGATCCATAGCTGGAACCCCTCGTAGTCGTCAGGACAATCGTTGCGAGTCCAAGGACGGTGACCAGGATGCCCGCCACGAATGCCCAAGCTGTCCAGCGCAAGGACGGTATTAGGCTGGTGACCCCTCCCCAGGCGAAGAAAATGGCGATCCCTGCTAGGATCACATCTCTTCTGCTCAGGGCCATAGTCTATGTTGACTATTCGTCGTTTTGTTCGTCATCATATGGGGTAGCAACGGGAGCTCTCGTTATCTGATAGGCATGTGCTACTACAGGTGCGGTCCGCTGGTCGCGTAATTATATTGCCGCGCGGAATCAAGGTGAGACATAATGGCCAAACTTATTTTACGAGTTCACTCATCCACACAAAAAAACTAAAACTAGAAGATAATATTAACGTAACAGTCATGAAAAGTGAACTATGATTTGAATTTATGACTTAAGCTGCCTCGGCGGCCGCCTCCACCTCAGGCCACGGCGGTTCCTCCCTCCGGCGATAGCAAGCAACGAACTTCATGCCCTTGTTCCGCTCCACCTTCTTCCCCTCCTCCGTCTCAGTTCTCATAATATGCACACACTTATCCGCCTCCTGCTCCTCATCGGTCAACCTCTCAAACGACGGATGCGCATCAAAGTGCTGCACCATCCACTTGTGCAGGTCCTCCACATCGGTGATAGTGTAGATGATCCCCCCTGGTCGCACAGCATATGCGTACTCTGAATTTAACGAGAGTGACACAATCCGCGCCTTGTGTTTCCTGGTCTTGAAATGAGGGTCTGGGAAGCAGAGGAAGATCTTCGAGAGTTGTCCCTTCTTGAAGAAGTTGGGGAGGAACTTCATCGTGTTGGCTCGGAGGCAGGAGGCGTTTTGATAGGCGTTGCTGTCTGGGTGTTGCGCACGAAGCGCCTTGATGCGCTCGTGTACATATTCTGTTACTTGTGTTCGGATTTCCAGGCCTGTGGTTGTTAGTATGGCACTATAGCGCGGATGAATTGGGGGTAATACCTAGGATAAGCTGGTCTGGGAAGTGAGGAGCGAGCGCCACCGTTAAACCACCAAAGCCACAGCCAATGTCGGCAATCTCTACGTCTTTTGTCAATGGCCTTGGCTTGTCGCTTGCTTCTGTGCCCTCCATGGTCTCGTTATCCTCGTCTTTCGCTGGTGCTGGCGCAACATATGCGGGGTAGTATGACGACCAGTCCATTGCTGCTGGGCTAACTGGGCTGCAAAATCTTAGATGCAAGCTGAATATAAGCACATCGGAGTACTCACTATGTCAATTGATGGTCTGAGAACGGATTGGCATGCGCCCTCTGCCTGTAGAATTTCTTCTTAGGAAGCTCCGTACCGCCCTCATCTCGCTGAGCAGCGCGGTACTCCTCCCTCTTCTGCTTCTTCCCAGCCGCACCTGCCATAATGCCTGATATATAATATGGGTTGCCTGGCGTAAATCAGTTATGTTGTTGGTAGAGAAGGTAATGGCGCAAAGATAGTGAGACCTGGCGGCTTGCGACTCCAAAGATTATTCACGTTATCGGCCATCTTTATCTTAGCGCCTTTCGCTGACACGCATGACGACGGGTAAGGGACCCCTGTACCCGTCAGGTCGTGCTGTTACTCTTAACTTTCACTCCGCGCCAGGCAAGAGCTGATCAGCGCAAAGTGATAGATCTTCTTTCTGCACCATTCCCATCCGCTGATCAGGTCTGCGCCAAGCTCTCATATCCTGCGGAGGAGTCGCAGCTGAGAAGACGACAATAATCGTGCACAGACTTCGAATCTGATCGACCGTGAACACTGAGGGGGAACAACTATCGGTCGTGTGCGCACATCGCAAGCTCGAGACGATGTCGTGGTCATCTATTCTCCCCAGCAACCTTGAGTACATAGAGGTCTGGATCACTCGATTATTTGTAAGCCAGGATTTATTCATGTCCCTACTGTAATATCTACTTGAGCGACAGCTGACGTTATCACAGCTTATTCTCGCCGGCTTAGTGCTGGGACCATGGCTCCTACTCGTAGTCTACGACTTCTTCGTCTACATCTTCCGAATAGTCGGATACGAGGTTCCTTTCTTCGGCGGAAGAGCACGGAATCGCCCCAGGCCACGAGCACCGAGCCTGAGCGAGCGACCAAGCGGAGAGCCTCGGGAATTCAGGATGTCGGTACCAGTTATATCCATACCACCAGAAGCAGGGCAACAAGACGAGCAAGGCGGAGCAGAGAGCATGCAAAGACTTCAAGAAGGCCGGAACCGTCGTCGGAGGCCTCAGAACCCTCCCGCAAATGAATAAACTGTCTACTTTTCGTCTATCATAATCATAGCTGTGCAACGACCTTCAGCAGATCTCCCACAACACCCATAGCGGTTACCTCGCCTCCCGCGCCACTGCCCTGGATAATAAGAGGGCTGGCACTATATCTCTTCGTGTAGAAGCTTATGATGTTATCACTTCCCTTCAGCGCCGCAATCGGATGCGACTTATCGAACATCTCTAGCCCGACCTTGACCTCGCCCTTAGCCACATCGATACTCCCCACGAACCTGACGACCTTTCCTTGCGCCTGGGCAGCAAGCTTCACCTCTTCCATCTGCGAGTCGAACTCGGGCAGTCTCTGCATGAACTCGTCGCCGCTGGAGCAGCTCTCGAGCTCCTTGGGGATCAAACTCTGCACCGGGAAGGAGGTTGGCGACTCGATCTTCAACCCCACAAGTCTCGCCAAGATAGTCAACTTCCTCGCAACATCCAATCCGTTCAAATCATCTCTTGGATCCGGCTCCGTATACCCAAGCTCCTTAGCCTTCTTAACCTCCGCCGCCCACTTCCCGCCCTCCCCCTCCGTCGGCGCAAACGAGTTAAACAAGAACGACATGGTCCCGCTAAACACGCCCTCGATCTTGGTAACCTCATCCCCCGTCTCCACCAAATCCTTCACCGTAGAGATAACTGGCAACCCGGCCCCGACGGAACTCTCATGATACACCTTGGCCCCCGACTTCGCCGCCGCTCCAAAGATAGCTTCCCACAGCGCATACGATCCCGAGAACGCCTTCTTGTTCGGCGTCACGACACTAACTCCCTTGGACAGGAACTCAGGGTATTGCTCTGCCACATCCTGTGCACTGGTGTTATCAACCACCACCGCCTTTCCGGGCGCCGCTGCGAGGTACTCAATCAACTTCGCCGTCGAGAGGACGTCTTGCTTCGATGCTGCCACGGCCTCGGCGCTGGTGTCGAGGGAGAGGGGGGCGTAGTCCGCGCTGTAGATGTTGGTCGTGCTGCGCGACATGAAGACAACTGCTAGGGCTGGGTTACGCGGGTTCTTAGCCAAGCGCTGGGTGACGCCCTTCAGTTGCGAGAGGAAGCATTTTCCTACCCCGCCCACGCCTACTATCATCAGTGTTTGCTCGTAGCTAGAGATGGAGGGGGGGTGTAGAGTTACATACCGATGATACCAATGAAAACAGTCTTTTGAGCAGCCATTTTGACGTGATTGTATGTGATTGATTTGTCTTTAATTGTTGGTTTTCTTAAAATTCCGAAGCTTGGAGAGAGGCCGCTTGCGTGAATCGGAGGTTGGCGGGCCATTACATACTGCCAATAGTGGGGGTTTGTAGGGTGGTGGGGGGGAGGGGCGCTAAGCTGGTTTGGGTGCGTGTTCTGCCACCGCCGTGGACATGTTGGAGCGTAATCGAGACCGCGAGTTCGATGTCGCGAACATCTGTTTAGCAGCTTGCGGACTGGACGACACTACCTCCAATCCACCTCCGAATTCACCCACCCAGCCCTGCAGAATCTCCTCTAAATGTCGGCATAAACACCTCCTCCATCCTGCGCTCCTACCAAAAAATACACCTCCAACGCCTCGCCCATTTCTCAATCCTCGCCTCCCCCCACGGCGACATTCAACCACCCCGAAAAAACAAAACAAACCATGTCCTCCCACCTCTCCAAAACCGACACGCACCTCTACCGCCCCCCCTCCTCCAGCGCCCCCCAAGCAAAACGCTCCAAAACCATCCCCTCAACCACTCCCACCCCCTCCTCCCTCTCCTTCACCAGCACGCTCTCCTCTCTCCTCTCTCGCCCCCCTTCCCCCCCCGGTCCGCGGGCTAGCCGCGCACACGCAAAGAAAAAAGACGATATCTTCACCGCGCACCGAAGGCGGAGGAAGGATAAAGATAGCAGGGGAAGGGAAGGGGGGGAACAAGATATTGGAGGGGTGGATGAGGAAGTGTTAGAGAGGTCGAGGAGGAAGATGGAGGAGAAAGCGAAAAAATATAGGGCGATGAAGAGGGGGGATGTGGATGTGGAGGAGGGAGGAGAGGGGGCGGGGGGGTTGGTGGAGTGGGATAGGAAATGGACGGAGGAGGGGGAGAGGGGGGAGGGGAGTGGGGATGAGAGTGAACTTGAGGAGGGGGGGGGGACGTTTGCGGATCTGGAGAAGGTGGAGTTTGAAGACGAGTTTGGCAGGGTGAGGGAAGGTACGAGGGCGGAGAGGGATAGGATGGAGCGACGCCTACGGAATCAGCTTAGGGGAGCAGAGGAACTAGACCGCATGTCCGCCCGCCCCCGCGCCCCGGAGAACCTCATCCACGGCGCCGCCATCCAAAGCTCCGCCTTCAACCCTGACGCGGAGATTGAAGTTAAAATGGACGAATTAGCGAGGAAGAGGGATAGGAGTCCGACGCCGCCGGAGAAGGTGCATTATGATAGTAGGAAGGAGGTTAGGAGTCGGGGGGTGGGGTTTTATCAGTTTTCGAGAGATGGGGAGGGGAGGGCGGGGGAGATGGAGGGG